>WSXT02020458.1:0-14173 GCA_011762715.2 Neuroterus valhalla | reverse complement strand
GCCCACCTTTTGCCCTCCTTTTGGCCCCCCCCCTCCCCGTGGTGGTCCCATGTGGGTTTTTCTTTCCCCCCCCCCCCCCCCCAGGGTGCTAAGTGGTTCCCTATCATTCCTCGTGACACGAAAATAAAAAAAAATTATGAGGTAAACTCAATTTTCATTCATTTTCAACAAAATCGAAAAATGAATAGAAAAATGTCGACACTAGCCGTTCATATAAGTTACTGATGACACGGAATACATTTTCTCCAGCATGGGCATGAAAACCGCGTGACTCGGACTCGTGACCCCCCCCCCCCTTCCCCCATGTGGACCAGCATGGCCTTCCGTTGAACTTCAGCCCCCCCTAAAGAAGCCACGTGATTTATGGAAGACCCCTAATACGTATCTAATACGTATTTAAGATGTACCTATTACGTATATAATACGTACCTAATGAGTATCTTATATGTATCTAATACGTATCTCATACGTATTGAAGACGTATCTATTTCGTATCTAATACGTATATTTTATGTATCTGATACGTATTATTGGCGTATCTATTGCGTATCTGATAGATATCTGATACGGATCTAATACGTACCTAATACGTATATGATATGATATGATATGATATGATACACATCTTATACGTATTTAAGACGCATCTATTACGTACCAAATGCGTATCTAATACGTATCTAATGCGTATATATTACACATCTAATACGTATTTAAGACGCATCTATTACGTACCAAATGCGTATCTAATACGTATCTAAGAATTACCTAATACATATCTGATGACTCATAGATCCAGTATCGATTGGTTAAGTAATTTAACTGAGTAATCTAATTCAGAATCGTCCAGTTGACATTGCGACAATTAATTTTATTTGCAAAATAAATATATATATATAATCTTAACTTTTTCATATGATAATATGCTACTGAAATTTGTAATGGATATTGGAATAGAACCAGGTTACAAAAACTTTTTTATTTGATTCTTCATTGACCTACACTCCAACATTTGACGTTATCTAGCTTAGAAAAGCAAACGGCAGATGGTGGTATGTTTGGATTTCTCGATGCTTTATTCTATTTCACGTCGCATGTGTTTTCTACATTTACACACGTGTATCATTTAATCATTTGATTGAGATTCTGCTGTGGTTCGAAATACAAAAACTAATAATAATGATATTAACGCATAGACAGGTTTGCTAGTGATTGATATAGAACGGTAGTAAGGTTATGCCACTAGACATCTCTTACTTATGAGGAAGAATCACTTCTAATTCTTCAAAACCATTATGGCTCACTTGGAATTATATTTACCACTTCATTTCCATCACAGATGGTCCAAAATGCATTACACCACTAGAAAAACAGCAAGTCGGACTCATGATTACCTACACCATTCTCTATTTATAAGAGCTGTCGTTAAAGGTTTCTTCTTCTTAAATCTGATCCTATCTAGAAACAATCTAGGTTTACTATTTGAAATGTAATTCTATCTACTCATTCATCGGCAAGTTGATCTGAAACTACCGAGAATATAATTCGTACCATCAAGGCGTTACTACACTTCGAGTCAGAATTGTCTAATGGTTTGAATGCGTCGCACCCTGATGATCAAAACATTCCAATATAGCGTATTGCCAAGAGGCAATTATCTCTGGTAAGGCAGTATTACGACCAACCCACACACACGCTTTCGTACATGCCACAGCCATGCGCATAACACTCGAGATCAATGCACATATATATGTAGCCCAAACTGACACGCGTCTTGTAAAGGACATTGGAGATTTGTAGTGTGTGCCACCCTTGCTACCACTACTAAGAGCTCAGAGGGCAGAACACTTCCATCTGAACAGATATCATCATGGGAATACTGCCTACACATATTTGGACTTGACCCTGCTGTAGTGAAAACAGATATCGCATGAGCTCTATAAGGCGAACAAGAGAGAAGATTAAGGGGAGGGTGACAGACAATGCTTTCACAAACATAACGTGCATAGCATTGTCCAATTACAGCCTGGGATTGCAACCATTCACCTCTCTCACTCCACCAAGTGAATATTCAGATGTTATATCTATAGTTCTCTCACTAAGGACGATTAACTATTCTATGTATCCGGTTACATAACGTTTTACTGTTATCGGAATGGGGTAAAGAGAGAACAATGGAGAGTTTGCTACAGGTTCAAGCTTGTTGATCATCTTCATTTAATCAGATTCCTTACTTTTTGAGGCAAGAATTAGAGAAAAATTTCGGGCATCAAATGCTCTTCAGTTCCCTTATTTGCGGATGAATAATATAATTTGCTGACTGAATGTTCAGAATTTGATGGTCCTGAGTATTAATGCATAATTGTGGTTGACATATACTATCAACACTACCATAAAAAAACTGGAACAAGACAATATACTACGTGAAATATGTTATGGCTGACCTGAAAGTACGTGTACTACTTTGAATCTCGTATGACTGATTTATGATGTCCTACACTCCTCATCGACTGCATGGACTCACGTTCCATTAAGATGGCTACTAGAATTACTGTTTATTTCGGCTAAAAACTATGCACACGTTATTTTATTCAACCTGCTGAATCCAAAAATGTATGTTTTACCTGAAATTCCAGAAGACTAATTCATGATGACATGAACTTTTTATCGATTACATAGACTTTTAAAGAACGAACCATTCACAGTATATCCTCCTGATTAAAAGCGAGATTCGCCACTGGAAAAACTGTATCACTGTCATCATCTACGAACACTTATTCTGATTCATTATATTTCTCTTCAAACAAATATCCTTTTTCAGCCTATTTTACTGGAAAATGATGAGTTCAAATTAGTGTCGACAACAAAGTCCACCTCGAAGTGACTTATACTACTTTCAATTATCTCCGTTGAACCTTTTTGCATCCACCTTCATCCTAAAAACAACCTCGCTACACCCCTGCTCGCGAATTTTCATTTTTTAGTCTCATTTTAGGGAACTCCAAAAATTTCAATTGCCGGAGGGCTGTTTGCATTTTTCTTGTCCTCATATAATTTTGTTCACCTAGACCTATTCATGTAGTACCTAAATTATTGAAATTGTAAACTGAACCAAAAAAAACTGCCCGCCACGCGGGCACATTCTCATATCACGCTCCGCGTACGGCTCGCTCCACTCGCGAGTTTGAACGCGCCTGGGGCCCACGTCTGTCGGATCTCGCGCTTCGCACTCGATGTTAAACTGACCTCGCGCTACGCGTTCAGTCTTTGTACTTCCCCTTACGGAAGGAACTCCCATTTATTTTTGCTTGAACCTCGAAATGGAGGATTACACTAGAAAATTCAGTTTAAGAACCAATATTTCAGCGTTCATTCAATAACTTCTCGTATCTAATTCGAAGCTTGAAAGTATAATCTGAAATTTTTATATAAATACCCTGTCATAAAATGATTAGAACTGACATTTCGAGGTGAGACCTCTACTTTCAGTGATTAACATGCGAGTAGAAAATTTATCCTATAATGTCAAGTATTATTCGCAGGAGATCTAGAGTAGATCTAAAGTGTCAGAATTTATCCTAAACAACCCATATAGAATAACACTCTACAATCAACAGTAAACTCTTGACTTTCAGTTCAAAATTTGTTTTGGTGTTTATGATATGTCCCAATTCACACCCAGTTCAGCGTAACATTTCGAGTTTTATCAAACTCAAGTATAAAAACTAAAAAACTTGGATTTCAAATCGGAACAAATGGGACTTATTTCCGCAAGGGTCCCCACATTTCTGTACAGAGATCTTGAAACTCGATAGCGAAATGTAGACAACTTCAATTTGATGATTGCGAATTCTTTTTTGTTGAAGCTTCTACGGCTTTTACGAAAACATTCAAGTTTTCTGTATTAATCCTTTGGCTTCGTAATTTTTTAGAAAATTTTATTATTCCATTTTTATAGGTATTTTTACAGATTGAGATGAAAAGTACACATCCTGTTAAAAAAATTTGATAATACATTTAAAGATATTTTCCTTGTGTCAATCGTCCACAATTTCTTTCTTCCATTTTTTTATATGGTTTTTTATACATGGAAAGAAAAACCACTTGTGCTATCAAAAAGTTTATTTTATGGAATTTGATGATCTGTTTTTGATGCTCAAGTTTAGTGCATTTACATTTTTTCGTACCTTGCATAGTTTGACCAAAAATGAATCTTTCTATTTCTCATTTTTTTTGTGCGACCAAGACTTGGATTTTCGATTTTTTGAGTCTTGAAAAAAAATGGATTCAAATATTTTTCAAATGCTGTTACATAAGACATACAGACATACAGATATACAGACATATTGACATACAGGCATACAGACAAATTCGCAAAGACCTGTTTGTCAGGTTCAGAGAGTCTCAAACGTGGAAATTCGACAAAAACGGGAGGGGGGGGGGAGGGGGTTTCAAACTTCACACAAATCTAATACCTTCTTATTATGATGGGAATGTAACAATATCTAATAAAAAAATACATAAATTTTAAATTTTATCTTATTAAATCTGTGATTTTATACCCACTTATTTTTCCTTGAATCATTCAAACGATTACGCTTTTCACCTAAAAAATTAGAATATTGCATTTATGATTGTTAATTATCTTATGGTCTTAGGTCAAGTCCAGAGGCCACATGAAATCAAACTTCGATTATATTCAGAACTAGAATCTTCAGAAATTATTAATTTTCTTTAGATCCTCGATCGAGATTTTCATTGACTACTAAAAAGCTTGTTGATCCTTCGATAGCTTACAATTTTGTCATCGAACTTTCGTTGCATCTTGTGTAGTTTTTCTGTTCAGAGATTGTCCGAAAATTTTGTACAGCTTTTTATGATAATCTTTTTGGCATCTCAATATGCTTCTGTATAGTGCAAGTTTTAGCCAAAAAATGGACTATTTCCTCTTCAAAAACATCTTTAGCTATAGAACAAAAACTTTGTTTTTCACACAAAAATAATCTGAACTAAATTTGTATGATATTCTCGATGATGAGTAACATTTTCCTCTTATTCCGTACAGTTTTTCTGGAAATTGGTATTTTTCCTATTTTTCATAGTTTTTCCCATATTTTTTTCCATGATAAAAAAAACTGATTGTCTCATCGAAAAATATTCAAAGAAAATTTAATGATACTTTTGAGTTGAAGACAAAAAATGAACATATGAAACAAGCGAGTATAAATAAATTGATAACATCCCTAATTCTACGTTACGTAAATAGCATTCTTATCTCAAATGATAAAAATGATTCGTTACACTCAAAAACTCTCCATTTCTGCATGACCAACTCTAAATTTGTCTTCTATGAAGGTAAAACCTAATGGGTATTATCTTTCGATCCACATACCGATTTCTGGTTGGATGGATTTCCGTCCTACCATTTACTCAATGCCTCTCCATTTCATCGTATACGATAAAATCGTCTCAGGCGAGTAAACGGACTTTTCTTATCTATTGCGCTAAGCCGTAAGCAATCTCTGACATTTTATCCCTCGATTAAAAGAAGTTTATGAATGAGATCTAGAGATACAAGGAGAAGTTTGATAAACCTTTTCTGGTTAATGTCAGGAGAACTCAATTAATCTGATATCTAAATAATGATACTCATAGACAATAAATGAGATTGTCATACAAAAATACAGTAAATTTTCTATTTATTAGTTAAAATAATCTTTCTGGATTTCCAAACACTTTCTGGTCAAAATTGTTGACAGAGAAAATTAAATTTTTAGAACAAAGTTCCTAATACGTGGGTAGAGAGATTTCGTGGGTAGAGACCTAATCTTCAAAAAGTATTTGGGGACCGTAACGCTGAAAAGCCTTATTGATTTTGGAATATGACGTCACCTCGGACGTTACGCAGAAAAGCGGTATTGACTTTAGAATATGATAACAGTTGAAATTTTTACGAGTATTATCGAAGCAGTGCCAGCATTTACAACAAAGTTTTAATCACAAAAGTTGGACTATTATTACGATTTTAATATTTTTTATTATCCTTTTGTAATAGAAGTGAAAAAAAGTAAACGTGTCACTTGTTTCCAATTATTTGGTCCCGATATCTTTTATGATATTCAACGTCCTTCAAATCCATTTTGAGTCAACTCAAGCTAAAATTTTTCAAGAGCTTCTTAGTTTCCTTTTTTGTAAACATATTTGAATCGAACAAATTACAAAAATCTTTATGCTTGATTACGCTAATTTTAATTAAAATTACTCAGTTTTTCTCCCACCACTGCAACAGTATTCACCGTTCATATCGAAATTCTCCTTCTCCTAATTTGTGTCCCCTTTTTATTTTGTTCATGTTATCCTTTGGGATTCCAAACATGCAATCACTGTATAATTGCGTTGATTTTCACTAAACTTTATGCTGATGCCTTCACAAAATATTCTGCAGTATATCATAGAAATAAAAAGCAGAGAGAAATCACAATTTTACGATTTTTTTCATTTTAAATTTGTTCTCCCAACACTTTATTCCATTAAATACTATTTTCGTACGGGAAAAAAATAGAATATGATTGTAGATATAATCTCCTAATATTTCTCTGTTCGTAAATTATATGAAGCACATCGAACTCACGAAACTGTGTATGAAGCAGTGACCCGATCGATGCTAAGTTTCTAATCGGCCGCACCAGACCGTGTACTTACTTTGGTTACTGCCAGCACCCAACCAAACTGCTCCATACTTTGTAGGAAGCAAGTGCAGCATCGCTATAGAATTTTGTACGAAGCAAATTGCTGAATTGCTTATAATCAAAAAATTGCTCCTGCAGTTTTTGGGTATTTGAAGAAGGTTCATTTTGAAATGTTAGTTGATTGATGAGATAAACTGTCGAACAATAACCAAGAAAAGCAATGCTGTTGACAGAACCCCAATATTTCAAATTGAAATTCTGATTTTTGTGCCCTCTATAATACAAAAATTTCACGACATAATTTTTCAATTTAATTACATTCTAATTTCGAATTAGGAAGTAATGGTTTTATGCGAAAATTGACTTTCGCGGATTTAATGAAATCCACACAGATATTTTCGACCAATGATTAAGGTTTCATCCACCGAAATGGCTTTTTTGAAAATTAACAATGCATATTTCCGCTAAAACTATGACGGTTGAAAAAAAAGTTAAAAAACAAAATTATTCATTTGGAAAAGTTCTAAAAATTCTCCCGAAATAGCTCTTTGGAAAATAAAAAATGCACAAAAAAAAATTTCATTTTTGAACGAAACCATGGGAGATACGAAAAAAATGTCAAGGACCAAAATGGTTCCCCTTTGGAAAAATCTGCAAATTTACCGTTAACTTTTTTTCGACAACGCTTTTTGAACAATGAAATATCCAATTTCAGTCAGTCAATGTGATAAATCTTCTTAAATGCATCGCTATGGCTAGGCATTCTGTTCAACGCTGGTCGCTCGTCAGGCAAAGTGAGTGATACATGAAAATTCATCACTTTGACTAGGCGATGTAGTTATTCGCGGCTAAAATGATAACGCACATGTATCTTAAACCCCTTTTCCCAGGTTCTTTTTCTTAGTTATAATACATGTGTTTTTGATAAAAAAACGTGGGAAAAGGGGTTTTAATATGACTAATCACTCTTTTGTGAATCTCGAAGCAAGATACACAAAAGTCAAGAAATAGCGATTGGTCGTATCTCGAACCCCTTTTCCCAGATTCTTTTTCTTTGTTATAATACATGTTTTTTTTTAAGAGGACCTGGCAAAAGGGATTTTTAATGTGACCAATTTCTTATGTAGGACACGAATTCAAATTTTATGTTTACAGAGGAAAAGGTCAATAATTTTGCAAATAATTATATTGTTGATATTTGTTACAGACAACATGTGTGATCGCATTTTGAATTGGCTGCGAGACACCACATCGCCTAGTCAGAGCGATGAATTTTCATGCATTACTTACTCTGCCTGGCGAGCGACCGGCGTTGTACAGAATGACGAGTCATTGTAGAGAATGCCTAGTCAGAGGGATGAATTTTAGAAGCATTCATCACATTGACATTGCGCGGGCACATTCTTATCGCGCGCGGCTCGCTCCGCTCGTAATTTTGAGCGCGCCTGGGGTGCACGACTTTTGGAACTCGCGCTCCGCTTGGCATTTGTACCTCCCTACAGTTGTATAAAAAGCTTGTGAAACTCAAAAGCAAAATGTCGAATTCTTCAATTTGATGAGAGTCTATTCTCTTTTGTTTAAGCTTCTCCGGCTTTAACGAATACATGCTCATCGCGTATCTCCTGCTGCGCACTCGAACAAAGTTTGTCCAAAACGCTAGAGAAGTTTTGTGGACTAATTTTTTTTACATGTTGTATAGTTTTCCTAGAAATTTAATTTTTAACTTATTAATTCAATTTTTTATGATTGAAACAAAAACTACGCGTCAAATGGGAAAAATAAAAACAAATTTACAGATATTATTCGGGTGAACAACTATTCTCTATCAATCTCCTGTGTTAGCCTCAGTCATCTTTTACAAAATTTAATTATTTCATTTTTATAGTTATTTTCCCTGATTTAAATGAAAACTACATATCCTATTAAAGAAGTTGATAACACATTAAAAGATATTTTCCAGGTAAAAAACTTGCGTTTATTTGATTTTTCCTTAGCTTGTGTAAATTGGCCAAAAGTTCATTTTTTTCATTTTTACATGCTTTTTCATGAATGAACCAAAAACTCCTTGTACTATCAAAAAATTATTTCTACCAAATTTGTTGATCTTTTCTTGGAGCACAATTTTACATCATTTATACTTTCCCGTGACTTACATAGTTTGACCAAAAAATGAATCCTTCTATTTTCATTATTTTTTGTGCGGCCAAAATTTTAATTTTCGATTTTTTGAGAATACTCGAAAAGTTGTGAAGATCATCCTGGAGGGCTCTTAAATAGAGAAATTCTTTCCGTCCAAATTTGTCATCATGTCTCGCGTTGTTTGGCCAGAAATTTTCATTTTCGTTTATATTTTTGAATTTCGAAAAACAAATAAAATAAATTGTTTCACTTTTTAGCTACTACAAGAAACCGTACCTGAAATTTTGGACTTTTCGGGAGAAAGGGCGATTGAATATGATCATTCTTTCGAAAGTTATAAGTTCACAGATTATTTTTCATAATTTTTTGTGCGGGAAAAATTGGAATTTTCGATTTTTTGAGGAAATTCAAAAAGCCCTACGATCTTGTAGGGCTCCCAAGAAGAAACATTTTTTCTCTCTGACTTTTTTTTTCAATCTTGCATTATTTGGCTAAAAATTCTCATTTTCTCTTATATTTTTGAATTTTGAAAATACCATAACTCTGAAAATTTTGTTTTTATCGAGAAAAATGATCATGACAAATGGTTTCACTTTCAAAGTGCTACAAGGAATTATTCTCATTATTTTCGATCCTTGGCAAAAAAGTCCAAAATAATCTCCAAAATGCTCCCTCTCTTCGATTTTCCCTTCGAAATAGCTGGTTAGCGAACTCAGCCTTTCTTTTCCGGTTTTAAAAAAGTGTGCGAAGCACAATACCATATGATCATTCTTTCGAAAGTTATCGAGCATAAATATTACAGACTAGAGACAGACATACAGACAGACTCCTTCGTGAAAATCGTTTTTGCTGACTCAGGGGGTCTCAAAACGTGAAGATTTCATTATGTCCGCGGATGTAAATTTTCGCATCAAACCAATTATACCTTCTCATTCAGAGTGAGAATGTAAAAATTTTCATCAAAAATTGAAAAAAATTTAATAATCTCCATAGCAGTAGAGATTTTCAACAGTTTTGCAATATTTGTAACTCAGTGCATGTATTACACTGCAAACTTGATGCAGCAAGTGAGTAGCTGAGCGCGGAGCGCGAGATCCGAATTATGCGCGCCCAAGGCGCGTTCAAACTTGCGAGCGGAGAGAGTCGCCCGCGTAGCGTACCATAAGGATGTGCCTGTGCAGCGGACCGATTTTTTTCCTAATCGTGACAATGCTTTTCAAACAATGAAAAACTCAATTTTCCAGAAAAACTATGCGAGATGTAAATATCGGTGGCGAGAATTGTGATGTGAATTTAATCCTTTAGGACAGTAAATCCTTGAGTGAAATTAATTTTCTAAAAATTTTCATCAAAAATACAAAAAAAGTCAATAATCGTCATAAAGCGCGAAGCGGACTATCAGAATGTACCCGCGCAGCGGGAAGCTTTTTTTTGGTTTGATTTTTTATTTCAATAATTTGTAAATGTTGAAGTTCGTTGAAATAAAACTAAAAATTAAAAATTCGTAAGAGAAACTACAACTTTTTCATCTTTAACTTTTCGACATAACCTCAAGGTGTCTCAGAAAATTGCTGAAACTCGTTGTATTTTTTTTTCTCGTTCTTTATTTTTTATTTCCACAAAACTGATTTCATTTCGACGAACAATAGTTCATTTCCAAATTGAATTTCTCCTTCAGAAAATTGGTAAACTGAGTCCTTCAGGGCTCAGTTTACTATTTTGATACATACATTCTGTTAAAACAAGGAGAGTATTCGAAAACATGATCAAAAATGGAAAACACTCAAAGCGTGACTTTCACAAAAATAAATTTTTCACTGAAAGCCTTGTGATACATGGGTTACGTGATCCAAATTAAAAATCTTTTTTGCAACAACTCACGTCTGCATCGAATGAGATATCGAATTGTAATTTTGGAGAAAGCCTGAGAAAACAATAAACACTATCATGTTTTCTTAGGCTCTTTCCAAAATTTCATCTCGGAATCTCTTTGGTGCAGACGTGAGTTGCTGCAAAGGAAATCGATAATATGGGCCACGTGACCCACGTGTCCTCAATGTTAATAAGTTTCACAAAGTCCTAAATATCTTAAAAAACAGATTTGACCAAAAAATTTGGAAGATAGAGATACGGAAAAAACTGTATTTCATTATTTGACCAGAAGCTGCTATCAATTTAAAATTCAATTAATAAAACTTCAGTTGAATGGAAAAAGATACGATTCTTTTGGCTCAAGATCGATAATTTCTTGAATGTTTCATAAAATCATGGAAGTATGAGTAATTTTATCATGAAACCATTCAAAATATAAATTTTTGTTTGAAAAAATATTTTATTGGTCGAGATTTTCACACCAAGCAGGCCCACAAAAAAAGAAAGTGGTCTGAACTTTATATTTGACAAGGCTACCCTCATGGGTTTGAAGCAACTAAATCCGAATTCAGCCTCAGGATTTCTCTAAGACCCACAGTTTTCCTCTAGCCTACGGAAAAAGTGTGGAATCTTGGAAGTTTCAGGTTGCTCCGTTAAAGTAAAATTTATGTACAAAGATGTTGATAAGACAATGTATTTCTCCTAGCCTACGGGAAAAAGTGTAGAACTAAGAAAACCTTAATGTTTCACGGAGGTTTTCTTTCTGCGCAAAAAGCTGATATCTTTCCGTATGTTAAATTGCTGAGTTCATATCTGATGATAGAATTTGTTGACAGGTTCTCAGAAATTCCCCAGCCTAGGTGAAAAAAAATTGCCAAAAAGTGAAGATTTTTATGGAGCTTTGATCTTTGCACGGAAAAACTGGTATTATTCCCTAATTAGAGTAGTTGGATTCATGCTTCAGAATTTTTCCACAGCACCTCAGAATTCTCCTGGCCTTGGGAAAAAGTTTGGTAACTTAAGATTTCACGAAGGCTTTTTTGCACAGAAAGGTTTTTTTTTTTTCGTACTTTGAATAGTCGAAGTCAAATCTGATATCAGAATTTTTTAACATTGCCTGTGAATTCCCTTGGCCTAAGGCTAAAACATTTAGGAAAACTTAAGCTTGTACGGACGTTCCATTTTTGGACAAAAATTGCTGAGAGAGTATAAAACCTTCGTACAAGCTTGAGTTTTTCTCAGTGCCCTTTGGCACACATTTTGAGGGAACAAAAAAACGGGTCGGGTTTGTAAATCAGCTATTATGGATGAAAAATTGGAGAGGGGGAGCATTTTGAAATTTTTTTTGGACTTTTTTTTCCAAGACTCAAAAATTTTAAAAACGGTTTCTTGTAGCAGTTGAAAAATTGAACAAATCATCCTTCGGTTTTTTATGATAAAAACAAATTTGTCAGAGTTGTGGCAATTTCAAAATTCGAAAATATAAACGAAAATCAGAATCTTTAGCCAAATGAAGCAAGGTTGAAAAGAAAGTCAGAGAAGAAAAATGTTTCTTTATGGAAGCCCTACAAGTTTTGGATCAAAAATAAAAGAGTAGGAGCATTTTGAAAATTTTTTTGAATTTTTTTCCCAAGACTTTGGAATTGTAAGTACCGCTTCTTGTAGTAGGTGAAGAACTGAAACAATTTATCCATTTGATTTTTTTTGATAAAAAAAAAAATTATCAGAGTTGTGGCATTTTCAGAATTCGGATATATAAACGAAAATGAGAATTTTTAGCCAAACCACGCAAGATATGAAAAAAAGTTAAGAGAAAAAAGGGTTTCTTTTTGGGAGCCCTCCAGGATGATCTTCACAACTGTTCGAGTTTATCGCAAAAAAGAAAATTCACATTTTGCTCGCACAAAAAATAATGAAAAATTGAAAGATTCATTTTTTGTTCAAGCTATACAAGCTTCAAAAACCATAAAATGAATTCATTTCATTTAGGAAAAATAACTATCACTGAAGATTGATAGAGAAAAGTCATTCATCCCAAAAAAATATCTGTAAATTTGTTATAATTTTTTGCCATTGGACGCGTGGCTGTCGATTGAATACTAAAAAATAAAATTAAAAATTGAATTATATAGAAAATTACACAACATGTAAAAAAGATTAGGCAACAAAACTTCTCTACGGCTCGGGACAAACTTTGATCAAGTGCGCAGCACAAGACATGCTATGAGAATGTACTTGTTAGAGCCGGAGAAGCTTTAACAGAAGAGAATTGACACTCATCAAAGTGAAGTAGTAGACATTTCTCTTTTGAGTTCACAAGCTCTATATAAAACTATAGGGAGGTACAAAGGCCGAGCGCGTAGCGCGACGGTAAATAATAAAAAGCGCAGAGCGCCAGGTGAGATTACCATCGAGCGCGAAGCGCGAGATTCGAAAGACGCGTGCCCTAGGCGCTCCTAAACTTGCGTGCCGCGCGCGATGAAATTGTCACCGCGCAGCGGGCAGATTTTTCCATTTTTCATATGCTTTTTTTATAAATGAAGCAAAAACTACTTGTCCTATCGAAAAGTTCATGTTACCAAATTTGTAAATATTCTTAGTGCACACTTTCAGTTCATTTATATTTTCCCGTATCTCACATAGTTTGACCAAAAAGTAATTTTCTATTTTCAATTATTTTTTGTTCGACTAAAATTTGAATCTTTAATTTTTTGAAAAAACTCGAAAAGTTGTACAGCTCATCCTAGGGCTCTCAAAAAGAAAAATTTTATTCCGTTAAGTTTTTTTTCATATCTTGCGTTTTTTTTGTTAAAAATTCTCATTTTTGTTTACATCTTTGAATCTTGAAAATGCCACAACTCTGACAGTTTTGTTTTTATAAAAAAAATCATGAGGATAAATTGTTTCACTTTTTACCTACTAGAAGAAACCATACTTAAAATTTTTCAATCTTGGAAAAAAAGTAAAAAAAAAATTTCAAAATGCTCCCCCTCTTTCATTTTTGATCCAAAATAGCTGGTTAACGAGCTCGTCTTGTATTTTTGGTCTCTTAGAATGGGTGCTAAAGCCGGATCAAATACGATCATTTTTTCTTCTATACCTTTTTTCATATCTTTTGTTATTTGGCTGAAAATTCTCATTTTTGTTCGCATTCATGAATTTTGAAAATGCCATAACGCTGATAATTTAGTTCTCACCAAAAAATATCATGGGAATAAATTTTTTGACTTATTACTTGCTACAGGAAGCTGTACTTTCAATTATCGAGTCTCGAAAAAAATGGTCTCAAAATTTTTTTAAATGCTACTCCTCTTTTATTTCTGATTCAAAATGGCTGGCTTACGAATTCGATCTCCAGTTCCTGACACTGAAAGAGCATACCAAAGGCCAATCAAATCGATTAGTTTTTTTCGAAAGTTATCGTGCTCACAGACAGACAGACAGACAGACATACATACATACATACATACATA
>WSXT02020447.1:0-14173 GCA_011762715.2 Neuroterus valhalla | reverse complement strand
AAATTTACAAAAACGTCTTTTTTTCTCATGGAAAATACGTGTTAAACTTCACGGGGCTTGCGGCACCTCTAAATATTATTATTTTTTAAACAAAGAAAAATGCGTTTATTTTTTTTGTGGATTCGAACAAATTTCCAGGCGTTTTGCATAAAAATTCGAAAAAAAAAATTTTTTATACATTTTCGGACCACCCTAATGTGTAATCATTGCGTCGCGATGACAAAACTCTCTCGAAGGATGCACTACCGTACAACGCTGAGTCCCGAGGAACGTCATGTCCTTTGAAAATAACACGTTTATTATTAAAGTCCAAAACCACTCGGTTATCTAAGAGCCAATCATCCCCTGGGATAATTTTATTCGACAAACCAGGAACAACGAAAAATGGTATCAATTTTGCATAATGATGGCTTCGCTCGAGACTGCCGTTTGTTTTTGGTTGATACCCGGATGTCGTCAACTGCTTCATTTTAAACAGTTTTGTGAGCTTCCCTAAGAATTTATACAAAAATCTAGTCCCCCAGTCATACAAACTAGCTGTTGGACATCCAAATACCGCAATGTATTCTCGAGCAAACGCATCAGCTATAGTGGTAGCACGGATATCTGGTACCGCAACTGCAAGACAGTATTTGGTCAGGTTACACTGCATCGTGAAAATATGTCGATTCCCATTTAGCGTTACAGGCAGAGGTCCTACGGTGTCCAAACACACCTTATCGATGGCGTCAGCTGGTGTATCAGTAAGCACCATAGGCTGCTTTTTCTTGATTCCAACTAATTTGTTCAACTGTCAATCCGACAAGATTTGAGGATTTCCTGTATTTCTCTGACCATGTCTGGTTACTAAAATCACTCACGAATTCGACGGTACGTCTCCCTACAACCCTTATGACCTCCTGCAAGACTTCGATGTTATTCCTTCGCTATTTCTTTTTTTTCTCTGGTGGCGGTGTTTCCACTTTTCCGAAGCAAAGGGTCACTCTGAGGTCAGTTCCAGAAAGCAACCTTCGAAGCATATCTCGAAGTGTGTATTCAGGAAGTTTCTCGAGAGCGTTTTCATTCTTCGGAATCCGTACAGACTTGGTATCCGAACGATAAATCGCTTCCCTTAGTCCGTTGATCGCAATATAGAGATCATCCTCAGTTAGTAGGTCGTAAAATCGATCACGACATGCTACTTGAAAATTTCGATCTCTCCATATTAAGACACGACAACCGACCCTTTATGAGGCTGTTGTTCTCTAAGGCTTATTTTGCTGATGTGTCCTAAATCTGTCAGAACCTGTCCTATCGTGGTTGATAATTTGCAGTCAGCTGAGATAAAGTGTGCATAATTATCTCTAGCCATTACAAGAGAGTCATAGACTGTTTTCGATTACGGTTACGCGGTGCTGGTTTAGGTAACACTGCGGATACGCTATTTGTGACTTCTGTGTCGCCTTCGATGGTCGGAAACACAATAGGTGTTGATCGTGAAGATGAGGGAAGATTGGAAAAACCGAGAGTGTTCCGACTTTCGGCAACTTCTTTTTGCAGGATATCGGAAGTTTTGTCTCCTGGTGTTGATGGTACAATGGTCAGCTCCTCCTCAGACTCAGCTTCACTGTGGAGTGATTCAGAATCTGAAGGGTTAGCTTTTGGTGTTAGAATCACGACAGCGTTGTCTTCAGGATGGGAAACGGATTGTCGAAGAGTTACATCCCCATCGCCAAAAGATGCTTCCAAGACTGGGATTTCCTCTGAATCTGGAGACTGCTGCGGTGAGATTGACCGATCAACCTCCCCACTGATTTCAGCTGGATCCATGTCTACGACCATCTCGATCGGAGAAGAGTCAGAAAATGGTTCCTCTCTGAATAAACTTTTGATAGAGATGGATTGTCTTCGGAATGCAGTCGGAGGAACGAAATCTTCTGCGTTATCATAACGAAACATTCGTTTGAAGTAGGGTTGCGATCTTCGCGGTGGTGGTCTTGAATCTGATTCCGATTCAGAATCATTCGAAGAATACGCAAGGCCACGCTGCCGGCGGAAATAATTCTCTTTATAGTCGGGTCTCGCCCTAGACTGATTTCCGGACCGAACGCGTGCGGCGATTCCTGATTCCTCCGAGTCAGGATAAGAATTTCCACATTCTGTTCCTTTCGAGACTTCAACAGGGTTCTTCCTAGGTCGGAAACGTTTCGCTTTCCGGCCATGGGATTCAGAGGCAAAACCCGAATCTCATGTACCGCGCATGTATCGTCCTCATCTGGCGGATCGCGAGAAAGCGCATCTGCATTTTTATTCGTCTTGCCGGACTTGTAGACTATTTCGTATTCAAAATCCCCTCATTTGAATCTCCAGCGCATCAGTCTCGAAGATGGATCCTTCACTGAATGGAGCCATCTTAGAGCCTGATGATCCGTGATAACTGAAATTTTTGCCAAACAAGTAATGTCTAAAGTCCCGGACAAATTCAACAACCGCTAAGCATTCTCTCTCGGTAGTTGAGTAGTTTCGCTCAGCCCTGTTAAGCAATCGCGACGCGTAAGCAACGGGTAGCTCACTTCCTATCTTCCCCTGACTCAAGACTGCACCGATTGCATAATCAGAAACATCCGTCGTCATAAGAAAAGGTTGTTCAAAATCAGTGGATTGCAGAATAGGAGCACACGTCAAAGTTTCCTTTAAATCGTCGAACCTTTGCTGCTGCTCCTCGACCCAATGAAACCTGCGACCCTTTTTCAACAAATCCGCCAATGGTTGAGTCCGTCTCGCGAATTTGGCAATGAACTCCCTATAATAACCGACCAATCCGAAGGAATGTCTTATATTCTTCTGATTTTTCGGTAAAGGAAATTTCTGCACGGCTTTGATCTTATCTGGATCAGGAATAACTCCATTTTTGATATTACCTGGCCTAAATATTTGACCTTCGTGGAAAGGAAAGCACATTTGTCTGGTTGAAGGCGAAGACCAGATGCTGCCAGACGTGTGAAAAAGCGTTTTACTCTACCCGTGTGTTCCTTGATGGAAGCCTCAAAGATGACTATGTCGGTGAGATAGACAAATAACTCTTTGCCTCGAAGTCCCGTTAATACACGAACCATCAGACGTTGAAATGTGCTGGTAGCTCCCTTGAGTCCCATCGGCATCTTTAAATACTCATAATGATTTTGGTCAGTCGAAAACGCGGTCTTTGGTAACTCAGCAGGATTCTTCGGTATTTGATGAAATCCACTAGCGAGATCGAAAACCGAAAAGTACTTTGATTTGCCCAAGTTATCGAGTATTTCAGTGATGTTGGGAAGGGGATATGCGTCTCCCACGGTCTTAGAATCCAAAGCCCGAAAATCTATTACCATTCGCCACCTTCGATTCCATCCAGCGTCAGGCTTTTTGGGAACAATCCAAAGGGGCGAATCGTGAGGAGAGTTAGATTCTTCGATCACGCCGAGTTCGAGTAGCTTGCTCACTTGTTCCCTGATTTCCTCCTTATGGACTGGTGGGAAACGATATTGTTTTGTAACGAGGGGTACATCGTCGGTGGTAGAAATAGAATGTTGTTCCAAGGTCGTACTTGGGAACTTTTCGCCTGGGAGGGAAAACAAGTAAGGAAACTCCTCGATTAGCTTCAGGACGCTCTCTCATTCTTCGGGTGGGAGATCTTTGAGACCTACAAGTTCGCAGATACGACGCACGCGTTGTCGTCCCGAGAGTCGCGGGCCCGAACGTTTTTTTATGATTTTTTCGAGGTCTTTATCAGAATCTGATGAAGATTCGATGGCGTAAGCATCATATGAAATGATTGTTTGGTGAGCCACCTGTATATCGACGTCCTCATAACCGACGTTGATAGTCATCACATAGCACTGGCCATCTTCGTTGGCAACCGCTGAGTTACCGATAAGAACGCCTTCTCTGGCATCAATAAGCGGCAGGCAATCCTCTTTACATTCTTCGTTTACAACCTCGATGGGAACGACATGTCGTGTCCGCGCTCTTAGGGTCAAAACGGGTGTTTTTAATGGGAACGTGTGAGATTCGTTGAGATATCGGTCCGTGAAATTTTTCGGGTTGATGAATGGTATGGAAGTAATGGGGCGGCTCTTAGTAACGATCGATTTGTGATAGTAAGATATCGTTACTTGTTCCTGATAAAAGTATTCTCCGCCGAGAATACCATCATCAGGCACCCTGAGGTCATTTGGCATAAAGTGAAATTTTACTGGGGCATCAAACACTTTCAGGATAACGGATCCATGAGAAGGTATCGATCCCTCAGTGATTCCCGTGATGGTTATTCGCTCGTTGATATTCAAGGGTGTATCTGGTAGCAAGTAATCTTGTTTCATCAAGTTCACGGCGCAACCTGTATCAACGAGGAATATACCTTTACCACCGTTCACATGCGCAACTTCAACTTTGACAACTGGGCAGCGGGAAGAACACTGCTGACACCTGACCGCGTAGCGACCACCGCAACCCTGGCAGCCCTCGTATGTACGCTCGCCGTCGGGTTCGCATGGCGAGCGCTCTGGGAGTTTAAATGACCAGAACTATTGCCTCCGGTGAACTCTAGCTTGCGATGGTACGATGGAGAGGGAAAGCGCGCATGGGTGGATGGAGGCGCCCGGTACGGGTTTGCAGGGTTTCTGCATTGAGATATTTCATGCCCTATGTCATTGCAAAAAATTGAGAATAAAGCTCGATTCGCCGATCTCCGTGGCACCGTAGAGGGGATTGATGATAACCCTTGCACGTTCCAGCGCTTTGATAGCATTTGTATGAGTCCGGATAGTATTGACTCGATTTTCGATAGCAGCGACTATCACCATCGCGTTCCTGAGAATATGCCCGTTCACGATAACCGCAAAACTCCTTCTTGCTATATTTTCCGAAATAATCACATCCTGCTGACCGTTCACGTCGCGAATATCTGACAGCGGTTTTGCGCATTTCTAACCTGCGTCGCGATCGGCGCTCTTCTTTACGGGCTTCGTCTATCGCATCTTCCAGTGAAGCTGGTTTTCTGCCAGATACACGTATTTCAATTTCTGAGGATAACCCATCTAAGAAACATTCCTTTGGATCAATCGCGTCAAACAAGGCATCTGAATGCTCCTCGCGGTCAGTACCGGCGAGGCGACATTTGTTCCTTGTACGAGATTTTGTACTCGCGCGGCGTACTAAGAAACCGTTTCCTGTGGAAGCATTGCGATTCTTGCTAATTGTTGATGGTAATAATTGAAATTGCGAACGTTCAGAAAATTCTTTTTCAGATGCCTTAAGACACCCTTGATATTGTCAAAGGTGTACCCGTCGACCGATTCCTCCGCGGCTCTCTTGAACTTTGCGATGACTCCGCGCACAAAGAGTTTACGATCACATTCTTTTGAAAGTAGCATTTCAGCGTTCTCGACATGGAACGCGAAACTTTGCGAGGCTGGTCTATTCCCATTATATTCAGGGATACTTGATAGAGCACTTCGATGGTACATAAATAAGGTACTCGCATCAAGGGTTGTTATTTTCAGAAATTTTTGGAATACAGATAATTTTAGAATTCACATAATAAATTTTGAGTCAAAAATTGACCTTCCTCCTAGAATAAAGGTAGCGAAATAACTTTCGAGAAATTGGAAGCAGTTTAAAATATTTCAAGAAATGTTACTCGAAAGGTTGAGAACCTTCAAGGCAAAGAACGGCTAAGTTTGGGTTTAAAATCAATTGAAATTTAAAAGTCAGCTGTGACCAAAGGAATCCACTCATTCAAATGCGTAAAAGATGAAAATGACGTACTGTTTGTAAGACAGTGAAAATATAGAAAAATCAATACAGCTCTAGCTTGGAGTTTAACACAAAATTTTCTAAGCCCAAAAATCAATAAAATTTCAAAAATCTAAAGGTTTCACAAAAATATATGTATGGGAATGCGGATGCGACGCGGATTCCGCGTATCTTGTATATAATCATTTTTTTTCGCGGCGAAAAATGCAGTTCACACGCGGCGAATCACCAATATTATGAGGGCAAGTTTACCGGAACACAAACATAAAAAAATACACAGGAATGCACAAAATACACAAATATACATATAAAATTCACATATTAATAGAATAACTGCATGCGCCAATATGATGAATGATGAACAATTTGAACAAATGTGAGGTTGAATGATCAAATAGAATGTATGAAAGAAAGAGAGGATAAGTTGGTCAAAATTGGTATAAGATTTTGGCAAGATAAGTAGATTGGTAAGGAAAATTAATAAAGCAGGTAATTGAGCATTATCCCAGCCGCTGTCACCATTTTTCCTTATGGTACGTCACGGACTGTGTTACACGCCCTGATTCTATTGTGCTTGTATCTTAATTTTCGTCCAAATCTTCCAAACGGCTGGAAGATTGAGTTTGCGGGATCTTGCTCGGCCTAAAGAGCTAAACCTCACCTTGCTTTGTTAATTTTACCTCTGAAATGTAGAGAGGTAGTTCATGAAGGGAAAAAGAACATTGAAATTAAGGACTATATTTATTTCACCTAATTAAACTTGCCGATTCAGAATAGTGGAAGAATTAGTACACTTTTTGGGACACTTACACTACCGATAACTATCGGGCAAAATTACAATGAATTGAACTTTTTTGAAGGAACAAAAAAATTTTAATTGAATTCGATACCCGCGAATCGATGTGTCCAGGCAATACAATACGGAATTTTTAATCAGTTATTACAAAAACGCAGTCTTCACAGGCTATAGCGAATTAGAAAAGTTTGAACCGAAAGGTACTGCGGGATTGAAATATCGGTTCGACGTTACCGGATCGCTGTTAAGATTAGATCTAGCTGAGTTGAAGACAAAATTGAAACTGAAGACAAAATTTGAGACTGCCAGAGTTGCGGCAAAAAGCAACATCCGATTTAAAAGAGAATTTCTCTTACTCTTGGAAGATGTGCAGGGTTTCTCAGGATTGGCCAGTTTAGGGTAGTTGCAATTAGAGGAAGGGAAAGTGGAGGGGCCCAAAGGTACGAACTTCAAAGACTGACCCAAGAGTAAATTCCCATGACGTTCCAGCCTAAAGTGATTGTAGATTGTAGGCGAACTCTGTTGTAATCCTGCAACTAAGATTAACAGTCCCAAATGCATTAAGCTCAATTGCTATTTATTGATATGGTTCTTTGGACGAACTCTATAACAATGGGACAGATGTTTGCAGGGTTCTTGAAAGACTGTCTCAGCTAAGATAACTCGTCAGGAAATCAGAAATATAGCATGGAAAGAATTATGGTCAATGCTATTTCAAATTGAGAAAGGCTGAGGAAATAAAAAGGAAAGTTATACTATCTTCGAAGGGTCGGAGGAAAAACCCTAGCAAATCTAGAAAAAATATGCCTTTAATCTCTTATTGATTTTCGAGAGTATACAATATAATATCATGGAACATAAAATAATAGTTAAGAAAAATCGTACTTAAGTTAGGATTAATTACACACTAAGACAAAAGTACAAGTACCACTATACATAAGCATTGAGACATAAATTCCAACATACAAACGCACATACAATCATGCAAGACGTAACAATGACATTTGACTTGAATATTAAAATTTAAAAAGCATTCTGCATCCCTCGTCCTAAGACATTTAAAGAAGGACGTGTTATTCTCGGGACATCCTGGGACATAACAGAAGTGACATTATTATTAAAATACAACTACTTTTTTATTTAATATTTGTGTATAATGTTTTTCTTTGAGAGTTTATCTTTTTCTTGAAAATAATATTATAATTTTAGAACCGATCATTTTGATCGGAAATCAATATTTCAAGGTTGAGAGTTTATCTATCCAAATATAAATTAATTTTTCCTCTATAGATGTATTACCCTGTAGAAATTAATTTTTCTTATACTTTATTTTTTCTTTGTTGAAAATGAATTTTTCCTACTTGAGGTTGAACGATCCTTTTTTTAGTTGAAAAGTTATATTTTAGAGTGGATAACTCCTTGTTTATATTCCTTCTAAAAAAAGTTTCGAAGTATTTCGAGATACACGGATAGCGTGTGTTTTGATAGCTTTGTTGTTGACTTCTCTTGAAGAATCGTGTCATGAGTCACGTCTCGAAATAGAATTAATAGATAGAATCGGCATCGCCTACTCACTCCTTCCGGAGCTGTAGTCAGAACGACAAATTATTGTTTTGAAAAACCTTATATTTCAGTTTGTCGACCTGCAGTCTGAATCCAATGTAAGTTCAGATAAAATACATTCCTTCGTCCGCGTCTACTTTCGCTTTTCCCCATTTTTATCAAATCCTCCAGCTTTCCCTTCTATCACTATTCCTTTACTCCTAATCTCTATATGACTTCAGTTTTCCTTGAACTCTCCGGTGATCATTGCTAGTCCACCTTCTCTATTATAGAAACATCCTATACCTTGTTTCATGTTCCCTTCACCCAGTTACATATTCTGTATTTTCTCTTTTCATCCTCATCTCAATATATTGCTTCTTTCATTTCGGAAATCGCCTCTGACACTGAGATTTCTTTTATTTCCGTTTCCTCACTCTTAATCCTTGAATTTATAATGCAATTCATCACATACATATGATCTATTACTCCATACCTTATTCCAAGGGTTTACTTGAGTACAAATTTACTACTGATATTTAATTTCAAAGTTCAAAATTTATATTTTTGTGTATACTTCGATTTTTCTTCCATTGAAAATAAACTTTTCGAATCAAGAATGCGATCGTTGTAACCATTTGAGTTCATTCTGGAGAGAACACTGCTTCTTACTGAATGAACAACATTCTACATATTATGTAATTAATGTTTTTTACAAGATATTTCCCGTGTGTTGTATTCTAATAAATTGAAATTCAATCTTACAGATAACAAAAATGTCGCTTCTCAATATGATGGTTTTCATTGTTGTGGCATTATTCCTAATTTATTGCGCGATTCCCGCTGATTCTTGCTTTGAGGAGGGTAACGGCTGTACTGGGTGGGTGCCTGGTCAGCGTCAAAGAGGCACTTGTTGCATCAATCCTCCAATGTATTGCAATGCGACTACGAAACATTGTACATTGTTGTAAAACGGCAAATGAGTATGAAATTATGATATCATTCCCTTGACTGTGTTCTATTGATGAAAAAAATTCTTTGATTTCTTCTATTCCGAATGAAAAAAGCTTTTTAGGACAAAAATTTGTTACATCTTTGATTATAAATATTTTCTCCACACGGATCGGAGAGAGATGATTCATTTACCAAAATCTGTATAAATTCTCATGAAATCTGAATAAAGTAGCAAATGTATTGAAAAATTTATCAGCAGGAAATATTTCTTCAAACAAGTCTCCAATACAGTTACCCCTTTCCCTACTTCGCTCCAGGACGAAATTGAAAAATGAGCGAAAAAATGCTCTGGAGTACATAATTTGGAGCTCCTTTAGGGTTATCGAGATTGCTTGAAAAATGGAAGCAGTCGATCGTTCTGTCCTGTCGATTTCGATCTTCCTTATCTTCAATCCCCGTGTATCTTGAATAACAAGATTGTCTTTTTTCTGCAAACCTCAATCAAGAATTTTCTGTTTATACTCTCTTCGCTCTACGGGCTTGAGAGTCCTCTCATAACCCTTTTCCTATTTTTTACGTTATTCACCATTAACTTACTCACGGGGTATGAATAGAACCTACAACCAGACGAAGTTGGTCCAAAGGTCATGCCTTAGTTCCCACATCCATCCGACTTCCTCTGAAACTTCTTTTTCATTCTTCAAATAACATTTTTCCTGATCTATCTCAGATAAAATAAATTCGAAATATAAAGCTTGATTAATCGAATTTTCAAAAAAGACGGATTTCGGAAGGAGAGCATGAATTTTGGAACATAGAAATGAATTCTTTATCCAAAAAAACCAAATATCCCTTGGCCATGTTGGAATATCAATTAAAATAATTATACTTGCCTGAATTATTGTCTTCCTCATTGTCTTGCATATCTATGATGCTGCTCTTCAGGTCAGCATTTTCCCTCACATCTGGAGAAAATCTGTTATTTGACCTGTTCCCAGAATTTTGAAAACCAGTTATCCGAGTGAGTTCCAGCCAATTTCAATTTTATGTACACTGTCTTAGCCACTAGAGAAAATTTTTCACCTTTAACTTTCCCAATTCCTGGGAACATCTAGGGTCATAGAACTGATGCAATCAGGCTTCCGAGCAGAGCATAGTTCTCATATCGCTTCCCCTGAATTGATGTTAGATATAAAAATAGCCATGGATAAGAGAAAGATCACGATTGTTTTCCTGTTCTATTTTTCGAAGGCTTTTGATATGGTTGATCGAGAGTTGTTTCTAGGAAAACTCGAGTCCTCCAAGCTGTCAAGCTCTTCGCAATTGAATGCAGAACTATCAGTCCTTAAGGTACAAATTCTTGTATATTTTGCGGCTGTGGCAGTTGTTAGAACATTAGGTCGCATAACTAGGTCTACAGATGCAGTCTTTGCCCCAAGACGGAAACAACATCCCCCATGGAAAATCAGGTTGGATATGGATATCAGCAAAGGAAGGAGCAAATTGGGTCGACTCACCCAATATAATAGAGGGAACAGAGTCAGAAAGTTGATACTCCGTGGTAATGATATCATCTATCTTCGGAACATCGAGACACTGACACCAACGATATTAGATGAGTGAATTGATTTTTATCGGCAGAGACCGAACATGCAGCTCAACTATGAAGTTCCTCAATTGAGCGATATGGCCGGCTACTAGTAAGGTGTTTAGGGAAAGAATAACAGAAGCAATTGAGACGCAGTGTGACTCCAACTAGAGAAGAAAAGGGCAGGCGAGAAGACTGTAATGGAGCCTACCATCATCACAGATTCGGACGTTACAGCGGTTTTGGAAAGATCCAGTAATTGGAAAGCTCCCGGTCCGGACATGGTGCGCAACTTCTGGTACAAGTACCCGACAAGTGCGCACACTGCATTGGCGAAGAGTTTCCATGCGTTCATTGAACATCCGGATCTAATGCCAAACTTTATGCTCAAATGAACAACGTATATGTTGCTTAAAGAACCAAACGCTCGAAATCCATCTGAATTTCGACCAATCACCTGTCTCTCAACGATCTATCAGTGACTTACAGCGGTCATGGCAGATGAAGTTTACCAGTACTCTGATGGGAATAACATCCTAACCGGAGAACAAAAAGGATGTTGCGAAAACTCGCGAGGCAGCAAAGATCTAGTTACTATTGACGCTGTTGCTATGAACCAAGCTAGAAAAGATCCTTACATTGACTATAAGCAAGCGTTTATTCCGGTGCCACGTGACTGTTTGCTTGAGGTTTTGAAAATATACAAGATCTGCCCACGCATCATTGACCTCCTAGGTCGCGCAATAATGCATTGGGAAACAAAAATCAAGTATCGCAAGTTACACAGTAGCGAGACTTTTTTTTCAGAAAACGAGATGATGCGCTCTAAAATAGCATCTGTGAAGCAGATCTCGATTACTCGACCTTAAACTTGTCCTCAGTGAAGCCTTGAATATCAGGGCAGAAACCAGAGGGGAATTAGAAAGGCAATGGAGACGAAGAGCTATCCACGGCGAGCATCCATAAACCTTAGATCAATGTGAGGTGGATGAAGAGCCTACTAATATTTGGCTGAAAAAGGGCATCCTGTTTCTGAAGACTAAAGGATTCATGATAGCTATCCAGCACAGGGTTATCGTAATATCGCGTAATAGTTCAAAGAGAGTACACGCACAGTCATAATGATGAACCGGGCATCATACACCAACAACTTGCCCTAAACCTAGGACTCTTAATAGAATGAATGGTTTTCTACAGATACATTTCAGTTCGTATTTTGGAGAACGAAGATTGCATCTTATATTGGGATGTTACTATCCAGACGGATCATTACATCCGAGCCAATTGACCGAAATCTGCAGGCATCCTATTGGACCAAGATTCATAAGTATAGTGAGCTGAGGCATGAAGTAAAGAAGATATGGAGCAATGTGAAACATACATCCATTCATCCTATCGTGATACCGGCTACAGGCAATGTACACGCAAGATGCACTGAACATCTTGAACGTCTAGGTGTCACTAAGATACTCGCAGTGGCTCGAAAAGCGGTTTTATTGAACACCTGTCGCATTGTAAGGAATTTCCTCGACCATCAGAAAAACTGTGACTGAAACCTTATGGAGTAACAGTTGCTAGCTCTATAAAATCATTCAGAGGTGACGCTATTAGTTACTTTCAACAAATTCTTCTGCTGTTTAATGACAACATCATAACAAGACGAACTTTATATCACACTAATAACCTGATTGTCTGCCTGCCATAATATCTGTGCAACAAATTTCGATACTTCTTTGTAAATTTTTAATTTATCAACATCTTGACTTTATCAGACACTTGAGTTAGTCAGTGGCTGGTGATTAAAAACCAAGAAAAAGACCCGAGAATAATTTTTGACGAAAAATAATAAAATCGATAATATTTATGTATGCCTCTTACCTAGGTGGCGAACTTCACACTGCAGCTACCACAAGTATGGTGATCATTCTAGACGCTTCTTCTCGGAATCAATATCTTTACTGGGTTGATTAATAAGAGTTTCAGAAGATGTCGATCAAGTTATTCTTTGAGCGAAGAAGAATCGAATCACTCTTAACCCGGATAAAACTAAGGCATTTGTTGACGGCACCACTTTCTTCCCATCACTTGAAACATTTGCATCTCGTCCACTGCTTCGTATCGAGAGTCTTACTTTTCCTCTCTCGGAAGTGGTTTTATATTTGAGTTATCTCCATATTCGTACCTTGTACTATTAGAAGTCTAACAGAATAATACAACAGTTGTTCAGGAGTAAGGAATCTTCTTTTACCTCCAATCCGCTACTTGTGGTTAGGAGTCTGAACTTTCCCTGCTTTGACTTCGACTGTTTAGTTTACGACGGTTTGACTGAGAATATGAATTCGAAGCTTGAGCTCGAGTCTGCTAAATCTTGCCTAGAGAAGATACTCCTTTATGGGTAATTTGTTATACTCTTTTTCTAATAAGATAGCTTCAGAGTATATACTTAACCTTCTTTAATTCGTAGACAGAGACCTACCATCATTATCTAAGCTACTTGAGGGAAAGTCAATTCTCGAAATACCACTGCACAGATCTTGTAAGATAATAAGGTCGTTTATAGTAAGAGGTGCGCGATTATAGAATTAATTACCTCCCGAAATGAGAAATGCACCTACATTATGTTACTTCAGAAATCTCTTTTAAAAAATTTTGTACAATACTTCGAATTTCTTTCTTGAAATTACTCACTGGTGAAATTTGAGTCTTTCACCTCACAATATTTGAACCTGCTTCCCTATTTTTTTCTTTTATTCCTGATTCTTTAATATCCGTTCTTCAATACGTACGTAATTCTGCTCGCCTATATTTAGTTTAAAAATTTATTTCCGAGCACACCTACCGTAATAAACATGTGGTATCATGTTCCCTAGAGGGCTATCTAGACCTCAAAACTTTAACATATTGAATGTAAATACAAATACATCGAAATTCCCCAAACAATAAAATCAGATATAGAACTCCTTGAAACCTCTTGAATTCTAGTGGTATCTTCGCTCTGCAAGAACATGAAATATTTTAAATAATAAGCCAAGTTTTTAGGTCCGTTCCGTTAGCACCTCCACAATGGAATTTCCACTTTCCGTTTATATCTAAATTTTGGGCTATTTTTGGTCTATTTTTGGGCACCAATGCCGAATTTCGGGCTCTGTAATTTTTCTCGAAAAACCGACATTTGGCTGAAAGTGTTGGCGCTAGTACCTCCACTAGAGCAAATTTGACAAATTTGGGAAACACAACCCATCAGAATTTTGGACCAATTTTGGGCTCTCCGAATTCGCCAAAATCATGTTTCCAAAAACTACCACTTTGACAGAAAAACCACCCCGAAAATAACAAATGCACTATACTTTATTTTGAGCATATCAGAATTACGGGCTATATTTACGGCCCTGAAGTTTGCTATATGCTATAGATTTGAAATTTGCGACATCGATAATTCAAAAACTAAAAGTCCGATTTGGATGCAGGATGGACCATTGGAATCGCTTTCCGAACGTCTCGAAGTGCGATTTTTTGTT
>WSXT02020436.1:0-14174 GCA_011762715.2 Neuroterus valhalla | reverse complement strand
TCTGCCCACTCTTGTCACACACGCCAACCCCCACCATTCTCAACGGACCAATCATATGCAACCGCCTAAGTTATGAACATGAGTTCGTCGCATTTTTTGGTTGGTCATTGCTGAACTTCGAATTAAAGAGATTATCATCATGGCGGGACATACAATTCTCTTCGATTTATCGAGGAATTCGAATTATCGAACTTCGAATCATCGAGAAATATTAATATGGGAAACATCAGGTTTCAGCTGGGGCCGAAAAAAAAGAACGTATCATCGAAAATTCGAATCATAGAGGTTCGAATTATCGAGGTTTCACTGTATACATAGATATGTGTTGTGTAGTTTCTGTAAACTGTATGATTTGCTGATAAAAGATAAAGTTATATTAAGATCTGTACTGCTGGTTATGATATTCTTTAAAAAATAAAACCCACCCAGTTTATATTTCTTGACCTTTGGCAATTCTGCTTATTCAAAATTCAATATAATTCACGCATGTAAATTGATAAATGCAGTATACTATGCTGAGTAGTCTGCGTACTTTCATAAAAATAATAATGAACACGCACAGTCCTGTATTGGAAAAATCGACACCTAACTTTTATTCCGTTACTGGCATAAATTTTTTTTCCGGCACCGGCAGTGAAGTTTTTTGCCGGTACCGGCATTAAAGTGTTTTGCCGGTACCGGTATTAAAGTTTTTTGCCGGTACTGGCATCAAAGTTTTTTGCCGGTACCGGTAATAAAGTTTTTTGCCGGTACCGGCAGCGTATACACTGCCTATATGATATTCTAAACGAATGAGAGGGACTGCTTTTACTTTTATCATACAATTGAAAATTTGTTACAAGGCTAGAAGGCATAATAACAAGATACGTCATTAGTCATATTTAATAAAAGCGCAGCGAGAAGTAATATTATTACGTGAACATCACAAGATATTTTCTTCGCTGTTCTAATGTCATTTTGTTTTTTAGTTTTTAATATCAGCAAACTCGAAAATTTTCTCATAATAATTTTGAGAAAAATCCAATGTTTATTTAGCCTGATTGTCCGACTTTGATCCACTATCTTGTTTCCTGGATTCTTGATATCGGATTCGTAATCAGCGACCTCGAAAACCCTCAAGTAATAAAATTTGGCTCTTTTCATAAACATTTTATACTTTGAGCCAGCTTTTCGCGATTTCTCCTCACTGTGAGGTATCCACAAATATTTTAATGCAAAAATGATTGGTTCTCAACAAAAATGTTGATGGAGAGGTTATACCAAGGGATATGATTCAATCCTTCTAAGGAATGTATTTTTGGGTAGATTTTATCGAAGAAGAATCTTATTCTGATATGTTTAACAAACGTATACCTACATCAACTTCACGCTGCCCAAATAGATGAGATTTCTGTGAGAAAAGAAGCTCATATTGATTGTCTCCTTTATAGGCAGTCCCACTTACAATCTTGCTTCCTACCATAATGCAATCATTCCA
Organism: Neuroterus valhalla; assembly: GCA_011762715.2. NCBI lineage: Eukaryota > Metazoa > Arthropoda > Insecta > Hymenoptera > Cynipidae > Neuroterus > Neuroterus valhalla. The sequence continues at coordinate 12,697 of WSXT02020436.1, read as the reverse complement.
GACAGTATAGCTCCTCCAGATTTAAAAGTGGAAAACAGTTTTGGGTTCATCGAAAAAATATAAAATGTTATAATTTCACCAGGAAAAACTTCTTTCATTTGATCCTACTTCATTATTCGCAAACCTCCCTATTGGACTTGCAATCTTTGCTGTCGAATAAAGATGGTTTCATATCCAGATGATGTAAACATGTTGATGACACAGTTTCTCAAAAGAAAACTGTAACAGTACCTCAAAAGTCTGGTACACGCCTCCAACTTTTATTGTCTGATAAAAATATTTTAATTTACTTTATCGGAAATAAAGCTCACAGGGCTGAAAAGCACCTTTAAGAGCTGACAGGAGAATGCCTATCTATTCATAGATAATATCATGAAGAAATCTAGATAAACTTTATTTAGGATATAGGCAGTTATCATTATCAACCTTACGACGAAGAAAAAATATAAAAAAGAATATAAAATATGATGCAAACTAGGACCATAGTGTTATATCAAATAAAGGCGTACCAAGGAATTTCAAAAATTTACGAAGCAGGCGTTGGGATGCAAATATTGTGCACGGAGAAAAATGGAGGGCTAGTCCAACCATCCACAGGTCCAGATTGACTTTCTTTAAGGGCCGAATATGAGACAGCCTTCTAGAGGGCCAAAGCGACCATCTGTAGAGGATCGAAACGCGAGGTCCGGTTTGGCCTTCTCCGAGGGTCGATTCGACCATCGAGGATAGTCGACTTGGTCATCACCAACTGGCCGACTCGGCCTTCTGGGAGGGCTGATTCGATCCTCCTAGAGAGTCGACTCAGTCTTCTAAAGGGATCGATCAGGCCCTTTTTTAAGATTTGTGATAGATTTTTTTATCTACTCATTCCTTGCAATTAGGAATCAACCTGAGTATTCTCTAGAAAATAGTACTTTCAAAAGTCGAGGAAAGTTTTTTGTCAATAAATAAAAATAAAAAAAATTGTCAATGCATAGAAAGAAATTCGTCCGTCGATAAAGAGAAAAAATAGAGCCTCAATTTGAATATATGCTCCGATGAGATTATGCGGATTTTCATCAGCTCCAATTTAAAAACGGAAATGTATGTAAGATATATATTTGTATAGGATAAACATTTTTTACATCAATAAGACCTAGCTGTTTTATTAGTTTTTCCAGAGAAAGGCAACTAGGTTAACTCAAATAGCGTTGATTACTGCAGTAGGAAGGTTATGTCGATTTCGTAAACATTAATGAAAACAGTGGATAGACCATGAGTTATATTTGACAGACGTACCGTGGAGAGAAGAGATCAGATATTGTTACTGTATCCTAATCAACGTGCAGTTCACTTTGTCAAAATACGTACTATGAAATACTCTTTATCTCTTGAATAAGCCTAATTCGTTACACAGTTCATGATCAAATTGTGCTAATACAAAAATCTGAGGAAGCCAATTCTCTTAACCTGGTTTGCGAACATTTGCACCCTCAGGATCATTTCTGCTGGAAATGTGAACCCTAAAATTCAAAATTCCATTTCTGCCGTCTGACCCTGTGACCTTTTATTTTTTTCAACCCTTATCTATCAGCTCTACAATAGGTGCTTGCTGCCCGACTCAAAAACAAAATTTTATGTTGAAGATCGAAAATATTCGACGAACATCAACTACTGTGGGTATATGATAACTTGAGTAAACGCCTGAACTATTTCCTTTTTCGACTCCTATTTTTTATTATTGTACAACAGAGTATCAATTTCATCCACTGAAAACGAAGCAAGTCGGGCAGGAAGTATTCTGAGGAAATTGTAACACTGCTCGTCGGGACGAATGATTACTTTTGTTGATGTATTTCAATTACATAAATGGATATATAGTTATTTGACAGATACTTTATTTTCCATCGTTGACTGCTTCAATGAAAAGATTTGATATTGCCCCAAATTCTGAGATAATACTGTCCGTTTGATAACCTTTGATCCCTAAGATATCTCTTGCTTGAAAATTAAATTCGCTAAAGTAATTACAAAGGCTTTCCACGGAACTCTCCTAATCTTGCGTACAAGTGTGTTTATACCTGAACACGCCTGCAAAAGAAAATACTCAAGCCACAACCATCAGATTTGCATTTGCTCATGAAGAGATCACGTTTTGAAAAATAAAAATTTTCTGAACCTTAGAGAAAATCTGGTTCTTATTTGGATTAAAAATCTTTAGAGAAGAATGACTGATTTTGACTGGGGAAGGATAAAGGAAATTGAGAAGCGAGAAGACCTCTAAGCCTAAGGCTTTTCTTCTAGTCCGATTCTCTTGGTAGGTAGTTCAAATTCAAGTTCATTGCATTAAGAATTGAGATGGAGAATAGAACTGCTACGTTACATTTTTCCTTTTATGATCATTTTTGCAAGTGAAGCCTACGTAAAACTTACTTGAGGTTGCTTGCTGAAATCCCGGACAGATTCTATGTTATCATTTGATAAAATATGAGAACCATGACAAAAATCGCTATCTTCAAGTGTCTCTTCTACAGAAAAAAAACCAAAGTTAATTTTTTATCTGCGTGATTCTCAAGTAGATGAAGCAGAATCTTTTGCATCAAGTCAAAGCGACACTTCCCGCTTGGTGTAAGTAATTACATTCTCCGCAAAGGATCAGGTGATGCGTAATTCACCTAAAGCAATTAGGGTTCACAAGTCACGTGGAAAAAAATGGGAGAATCGCCCGGGCCAAGAAACGAAACTCCAGGAAAACGCGCAGCGCAGAGCTCAGACACAAATTAACAAGCATTGAATGGACAAGTTGTTGAATTTAATTCACAAGTTTTAAATCAACGCCGTTTGGTGAAGTTTTCGATTTATTTTTATCCATTCGTGATTCTGAAGATCGCTAAAGGCGTTTCGTTTTTAATTATATTTTCATGGATTGAACCTCTCTGTTTCTTGGCTAGAGCAAGCACTGCACCTACTCCTTTCAAGGAAATGGAATCGAAACCTCAAAAAACCATATTTCCCAGCATTGATGAACTGTGTAGGCGCTAAACACATAATTTTCCGTCTTCTCCATTTTCAACGCTTTAATGCGTGCGTTTGCTCCTTGTAATCCGAAAGAGGTATCTTATTTTATTTATCCTCGCGAATTATCGAACGACCAACCCCGTCAATTTTTAGGAGTTTGTAAGATTTGTGCTCAAATTTTAATGTGTGTTCGATTGAACTTCTTTTTGTTATTGGTCGTTGAATTGGACCTGTGAATTTATTTCGTCCTATATTTGAATTTTATTGTTTGGAAGTATTATTGATAAAACCAGATCTCGGTCTTTATCGAGTTGATCCAAAGAATTTATATTCATAATCGCTCATTTGAAAGTTTATCGCCTAAAATAAATTTATAAATTCTTATATAACTGTGATTTTCAATCTTGATTATTTTATTATTTCAATTTTAGCTCACTTACCGAGATTTGAGCGTGCATTTGAAAAATTTTATTTTGCGAATAATACAATAAATCAAAATATTTCCAAAAACATTTATTCAATCCTATATAAAATAAAACACGAGAAAAGAAGATTGTTATATTTTGGCGCCCAACGTGGGGCATGCACAAAATTCCTGTCCATTGTCAGAATATCGATAAACTTGCATGTAGATAACGTACAGATTCTGGTTATGGAAGTATGAATGCCGAGTGTAACAGCAACGCCTATGAACACACGATCCAAAGGTCACTCTCTAACAGACGGATTGAGTAATCCTAAACCAAATCGTAGGAATAACTTTGATAAATGCAGTGCGGGAAGAAATTTATCAAAAATTATGGAAGAGGATAAACAAGAATTATTATTGAACGCTTTGAGAATAGAGCGATTGCGCGCTGAAGTAACGCGATTACGTGATTTGAATGATTTACAAAATGATCAATTAACGCAGCTTCGAGAAAATATAAGGGTGAATCCAGGAAATCAACAGAATATAGAAAATTTAGGGAATCAGATAGTTCAAAGTCTTGTTGATGGTCTTCGGGCAATAAACATTGACGCAAAAGTTCCAAAATTTATGGATTCAAATAATCCTATCGAGTTTCCAGAACGATTAAAAAAATACTTCACTTTGAGAAGTATATCGGAAAATTCTCGTTTGAATATCTTAGATTTTGCATTGGAGGGTCGTGCAAAGGCTTGGTTAGACACTCAGAGAAATGATTTTGTAGAATAAACTGATTTTAAAACAAAATTACTTGATGAATTTTATTCGATACCAAATCGCGTGAAGATCAAGTCCAATTGGTTAGCCAAGCGTTTCGACACAAGTAAGGCAAGTTTGCAATCATACTTCCATAATCAAATTAAAGATGCCCGGAGTTGGTTAGATTTGTGCTCAAATTTTAATGTGTGTTCGATTGAACTTTTTTTTCGTTATGTGTCGTTGAATTTGACCTGTGAATTCACCTCGTGCTTTATTTGACTTTTATTGTTTGAAAGTGATAATAATAAAACCAGATTTCGGTCGTTATCGAGTTGATCCGAAGGATCTATAATATTAATTATCGCTCATTTGAAAGTTTATCACCTGAAATAAATTTATACATTGTTATTTAACTGTGATGTTCAATTTTGATTACTTTATTATTTCAATTTTAGCTTATTTACCAAGATTTTAAATTTGCACGTGCATTTAAAAATTTTATTTTGCGATTAATACAAGTGATCAAAATATCTCCAAAAACATTTATTCAATTCTATATAAAATAAAACACGAGAAAAGTAGATTGTTACAAGGTGATGCATTTTGTCAGAAAGAGTCGCGTGTGCTTTACTATTGCTTCTATAAAAAATTACAAAAAAAAAAAACAAGAGGCACTCTTTTTTCTGAAAGAATCTCGAATCTTAGAATAAGTATAAGTAGTTGTCTGACAATTTTTGATGCGTGTAAAGATCAAATATAAATGTGTTATACGGCCTGGCTGTTTATGTTGAAGCGGGTCTGCGGAAGAAGATAATTTGTAACGCGCTACGAGAGAAGGGCCCTTAGCAGCAAAAAATCGATTTTCTGATTATGAGCACCTATTATAGTTTGAAACTTGCTCTTTCGATTAGTGAAATCAGACAAATTTTCCGCGCAAGATTTCATACTAGAAAGACTAGAGAATTCGGCGTTCGGAACAGCGATCTTTCGGCTCTTCCTTTCTTTTTTTCCTTCTCCTGTGAAATCTACGCAAGGCTGCTTAGGGCTCTTTTCTCGTAGCGCGTCACATTTTATGCAAAATATATATTAATTCATTTATAATTTACTATCATAATAAAAAGTTATGACCTTGCGCATAAGTTCAACAGTGCCCTTTCAGTTCGCACTTTCCCATTTGAAAGGTTCTGAAGTAAGGTGGAAGGATTTCTAAATGATGCTCGAAAGTGTTGTTCTAGAACCTTTAGGTTCAGAAAATGGTCGAAAATTCTTCATGCATCCCTTCACGTCCTAAATAATTTACAGTTTTTTTTACCGGGAAAATTGTTTTTTGTTTTCTTATTCACAGACTCAAAAAGAAACTCATTTATGCAAATCTGTTACAGTTAGGAGTTCTTCAGCAGATTGTAACATTATATATTACAAAGGATTGTGAGATTCAAAGTGAGAGAAATATAATTTTATTTCTCGAATTGAGAATTATTTTCTTCCGGTAAACCATCCAGAACAAAGGAGTCTTCCAATTTCTTTTCGAATTCAAAAGGATGCGAGATCTGATTTATATTTAATAATTAACTGTAGTTTGAAATTTTTTATGAAGAACATGCCTAATTTGACACTCTCTGAATTCTCCCAACTAAACTATTCTGAAATATAATATTTGTGTGTGTGTGTATTACTGGGACTTGTTCTGAAAAATGAGAGTTTGTATTCCTTTGATCATTTCGGGATTTTTCTAAATGTTCAAATTCAAAATTACACCATATGCCGCGTACTTCCAACGATTTGCCCTCAACAACATTGTATGAAATAAAAAATATTGTAACCTATTCAAAACAATGTGATAATAGTTATGTTCCGACAAAGATGTGTACCATTCCGAAAAGTATTGTTTTATAGGATATGTGATGCAAATTAGAACCTTACCTTTTGAACAACAGCTTATCACTTGATTTCTTGGCAAAATACAAAAATAAAATAGATTCTTGTTTATTGCTGATTTTATTATCACTCCGTTCGAAACTGTGAGGGTTGATAGATTTAATTTTTAATCAGAATGTGGAAAGTATGTACTCACAATGATACATTTACTTCCCGCCTTTCCAATCGCTACTTGTTCCCGCTCGATTGTAAGCAGCTTGTACACAGAAAGTCATTTGGGACCAATTTTCTATCTTTTTTGAGAACGTATTGTTCCCAAGTATTTTTAGACGGTGAGAATGCAAAACGCGGGACGAGCAATCACCAAAGTATGGTGCTTATTAGCCTCATCGGCTACGAGAGCCGCGCGTGCCCAAGCTTGGGACTGATTCCGTCCCAAGCTTGAAGCGAACGTTGATGCGCTGCGTGATGCGCACGCGCGCCGTGTTCAGCTGGCGTGTTCGCACCGAAGCAACTTAGCAGCTCATAGCTTGAGACTGATTTGTTCCTAAAGATAGGAGCTCCGAACGCCCATACTGATAGGACGTAAAAACACCCAGCACGAACGGAACGTGCGCATCCCATGCCGTGGTACGAAGAGAACCTACGGGCTTATGTCACGTTAGAGTCCCAAATGATTTTCTGTGTATCGCCTTTTGTCTGCTACGGTCGCTATCGCGTTTGAGTGCTTCTAGTACGTCTTGTAATTCGCCTGGGATGCCCAATTTTGCAGCTCCTTCTTTACCTATAACTATTGGATCAGCTTTTTTGTATTTCCATTGCTTGACCTCTTGGCCTCTCTTATTAAATAATGGGAAAACATAACTGCGTACTACTCCTCCAACGTGAAAGTCGCCATGATCTACGAAATAGCAAGGAATCCGGATAGGTACAAAAATGTTTTCGCTGACTTGGTAGTAAAGGTCTCTCGGAAGTTCTAATTCGGTCTCATATTGTTTAATTGATGTTTTCAGTTTTGCGGCCTGTTTGTTAGCAGCTTGTATCGCGCCTCTCCTGCGATGCTCAGTATCGCGTTTAAGTGTTTACACTACGTCTGGTAAGTTGCCTGGGATGCCTAATTCCGCAGTCCCTTCTTTTCCTATAACTATTGGTACAGCATTTTCATGCTTTTCTTTTTTGACCTCTTGGCCTTCTCTATTAAATGATGGGAAGACATGATTGCCAATCATCCTTCAAACGTGAAAGTTCTCGAGATCTAACAGAAAGTAGGGGCGCGGGATCGTTCGAAGAAGGTTTGCTTTGACTTGGTAGTAGAGGCCTTCTAGATTCAAAGAGTGTGAAGAATCGACTGCGGCCTCATATTTTATGTTCGGTGTTACTGGTGGAATCGTTGATGATTCTGGAAAACGAAGTAGAATTCACCTAAAATTTAGTTAGATTTGCCTAATCATCTGTATGCTTTACTTTGAATTTTAATGAGATTTACAGAAAATGTCTGTTCATCTGTTCATCTGTATTCTATAAATGAGCTGATAAGCTAGTCTATTCACAAGTTTTACAATACAGCCTCGATATTTTTACATTCTCATTCTAGATTGAGAAGGTATTGGTTTTAGGTGAAAATTTATTGCCCTTTGGCACACATTTTGAGGGACCAAAAATACAGGTCAAGTTCGTTAAACAGCTATTTTGAATAAAAAATCAAAGAGAGGAACATTTTGAAAATTTGTTGGGACTTTTTTTCCGAGACTCAAGAATTGTAAGTATGTCTTCTTGTAATACGTAAAAAGTGAAACAATTTATCCTCATAATTCTTTTTTTTTTTTAAATGGCAGAGTTGTGGCATTTTCAAACTCGAAAATATAGACGAATATGAGAATTTTTAGCCAAACAACGCGAGATATGAAAAAAAAAGCTTAGAGAAAAAAAATGTTTCTTTTTGGGACCCCTGAGAATCTGAAATTGAAATAACAATATCAAATCTCTTATTAACGTCCAAAAACTTTGAGTTTGCATCTGCAACCCCTAGTAATTGAATAAAAAACCAAGAATCCAACGACTAAATTTGGGCCGAATTCATTTCCAGTCGGGCAGGCTGTGTGAGCTCAAGTCGCAGAATCGTTCCAAAATAAAATATGTTGTTATTCAAAGGATTTTAGACGACACGTATTTTACCGATTTGATGAAAAAAATTTTTTGACAAACTTAGGAGCGTTTTAACTTATGATGCTCCTGATGTCATTCATCGGAAATTTATCCAAAAAAATGTTCGAAGTCTTCTAGTATTCAAACAAATGCAGATATTTGGCATTTCTTTTTGTATTCCTATAGATCTTATCATTTTGTTTCAGGTTCCATGAGAAAATTGTGAAAACTCCGAAAATTGACAAAATGGCGGTGTTTTTTTTTTTGAAAATTTTCAAACTCAATTTTCTCAAAAAAGCCTGCGTTTTTCTTTCTGTTGATTTTTTTTCAAGTTAGTACGGATAGAGACAATATATTTCATATGATTTAACCTTGTGCCCGCGTCTTGGAAAGGAGAGAGCATCTTTTTCACTACAAAAGAATAAAAACTCACGATTTCTACAGAAACAAGAAGAGATGTGGAAAAGGTTCAATAATAAAAGTTATTTCATTAAAAGAGTCTACTCTGAAATGCGACTCAATTCAATTTCCCACTGACATGAATAATTAAGTAGGGATTAAATCAACAGGAGAAACCAATTTTTAAAACAATGTTCCACTAAAAATGTAAACAGCCGAAGAAAATATTCTATATATATTTTTCTTGTTTACCTGATTTATTTCAGGGAATATTTCAATAACCACACAAGAAAGAACAAATCGCTTATGAACTTTTTTGTAGAACTTTTTTAGAGGAATAACTTTGAATATTGAACCTTTTTTAAATCTCTTCTTGTTTCTGCAGGAATCGTGGATTTTTCATTCTTTTAGGGGAAAAAGAATTGTTTCTCCTTTCCAAGACGCGGGCAAAAGATAAACTCATATGGAATATATTGTCTGTATTTGTACTAAAGTGAAAAAAAAATCGACAGAAAAAAACCGCTGGAGTTTTTGACAAAATTGAGTTTGAAAATTTTCAAAAAAACCGAACATCATAATTTCAAACGCTCCTAAGTTTGTCAAAAAAACTTCTCTATCAAATCGGTAAGATACGTGTCGTCTAAAATCCTTCGAAAAACAACATATTTCATTTTTAAACGATGCTGCGACTTGAGCTTACACAGCCTGTCCGACTGGAAATGAATTCGGCCTTTGGACACACACCTCCGAGTACACTTATTATAAAAAGAGGAAAGAAAAAAGAGAAGGAGAATAAAAGTGGAAAAAGCAACCTCCGAATCCTCTTCTTCCTCTTTTTTCTATCTTTCGTCTTTTACATTCTCATTCTGAATGAGAAGGTATTGGTTTTATGTGAAATTTGACTTTCGCGGACTTGATGAAATCTCCACGTTTTGCGACCCCCTGAGTCATAAAAAATGATTTTCATCTGCTAGTAGAGGGAAACTCGATGATTATGCTCCTGTTTCCAGGAGAGGGAACGGCTGATTAGGCTCCTGTTTTTTGATTATGCTCCTCTTTTTCTCGTTCTTCCACAGTGAGCGGGAGAAAGAGACAGAGAAGCATATGTGTCGCCATCTATTTTATTTTTACGCGCGGCGCCGTCTTCATGTTAAAGAAGGAGAGAAAATGTCTCACTCTCTATGTAGAACATGGCGTCACTTATTTGTCAAATTATCTCGGCGAGTTTTGCTCTTCTCCCTCTACTAGCAGATAAAATAGTATATGCACCTCGGGGAAACCATGCGATTGCACCTCGAATGAGTTGAGCAACTCGGCTCCGCCTCGGTACTCAACTCATACTTGGCGCATAACCGCCTGATTTCCCGCTCGGTGCATAATATACTATTACAAAGGTGTCCGTCTTTCTGTCTGTAATCTGTATACTCGATAACTTTCGAAAGAATGATCATATTGGATTATGCTTTGACACAATTTTTCAAGGCTGCTAAAGAAAGGACGAGTTCGTTAACTAACCTTTTTTGCCCAGTGGTTCTGGTTTTATCCATCAAAATCGCTTTTTAAAGAATCAAAAAAGCATGTTTCCGCTCAAACTATGCAAGAGGCGAAAAAATGTTTCCAACAAAATTTATTTATCTCAAAAAGACCAATAAATTTTATGCACACCATTTTTTCATAAGATGCATAGTTTTCGTTTAAATCGTGAAAAGTGTCATCAAAAATGAAAAAATCTATTTTTGAGCAAAACTATGTGAGATATGAAAAAAAGGAAATCCCCAAAAATAAAAAGAATCTACAAATTTACTTTTGACAATTTGTCGATGAGACGAATAGTTTTCGTTTTAATCGCGATAACACACCTACAAAAAAAAATTCTAGCTTCAAGCCAAACAATAAGAGCCAGGAAGAAATAATTGATAGGAAAATTGTTCATCTTGAAAAGTTCTACAAGTTGAACATGACATGTGTTTCAATAAGGCGTATATTTTTTGTTTCATCAGTGAAATTCGTTCGTGAATATGTTCCTTAAGACCTATAGAGCCCTAAGTAAACTTAATATTTAAAAAATTTTATCAAAAATGAAAAAAAAATTCAATAATCTTAATAGAAGATTCAGCAGATTTTCATTATTTGCAACTCTGTGTATGCATTACACTGTAAACTGAATCAAGCACGTACAAAGCCGAGCGTAAAGCGCGAGGTGGAAAAAACTGTTTTATTTTTTGCAGGTCTTACTTCAGTCGTTGCAAGAGCATCTAACATGATTTTTTTTGTTACTATTTGTTGAATTCAATAACTTTTCGAATACATTTCAGTGGTACCAAAATAGTAGGAATTGGTTTTCCCATAAACAAACAATTGTTTTTTGGAAGTCGTCTGCATTCAAATTTATAGTGAAATTGCTACAGAAAATTCAAACAGTGGTATTATCTAGAGATTCTGGAATAGGTACCTATTTAACGAATTTTGGTTTTGAGGAGAGACTTTTATATCTCAGTTCAGAAGGATTAAAGTTGTAACCAATCTCTGAAATAATCAATCAAATCTGATATCATCGATAGATAAAACTAAAGAGTCGAGTTAAATATGATATAAAGTTATATTAATATACTTACCGCTGAAGTTAGGAAACACCGCCAATGCGGCGACTAGAGTTCCAACAAGGATCTTCATTATATCGAAGACTGGTTATTCGTGAACAGTTTCCAGAAAGGATATTCCATAGACGATTTGCCGAACCTTATATTCCAGCTGCTATCTCCTACGTCATTCTAAATTATATCAAATATTTTATGACTGATTGGAGTGGTAAACTTTTTCTTCTGTGATATTTGTGGCATTGATATCAATGAAAAATTTATAACAAGGCTAAGAGGCATAATAACGAGATTCGTCACTAGTCATATTCGATCAAAGTGAAGCAAGATGTGAATATTTGAGATAATCTACGCATTAAACTACAACAATCTTCATGGTCCTTGAGACATGCTTTTCTATCAGCAGATCTGTCTCAATTTGAATAAAATATTGTTCTATGTTAATTGACATTAGTACAACGGCCAATAGAACGAGGAATCACTGAAGCGATGAAGAGAGTTTCAGCCAGAATTATTATTGTTCTAACTAGACCAGTCGCTACGTTTTTCATAGTTCTGAATCATTTCAAATGCCTCTCGAATTTTTCAAGTTAAAAGCTTATATTTTCTTTTCATTTATACTGAATACATTTTACCAAAAGGAAGGAAGGACAATTGTCTATATTCGTGGTATTGTTTACAATTGAGGAAAATGGAAATCACTCTTACTATCCAATAGAAAGCTTCAAGAAATTGGGAAAACATAATAACACGATACGTGATCAGTATTCTTTTTGTAGAGTTGAAAAATGTGTACTTTTACTTTATGCTGCATAAACCTAAAGTAATGATGATCGACATATTGAATCCGCGACTTCAAATGAGTATTCGTATATACTGAAATAGTTATGTATTCAAGTTATGTATGGAATATTAAAAAAAAACATGATTTTTCTTAAAAGGTCTCCCTCAAATAATGTCCTACATAGCATCTTTAACAACATGGTCTTTATGTTGCTGCAATAAAATCGGAAATTTAAAAAAAAAACGCGTTATACAATTATTTGAAGTGAGATGAAATAGAATGAGTGTGTTGATGACTCTTATTTATCCAATTCAAAACAGTTGCTCTTTCGGAAGTTGCGCAATATGACCTCCTTGAAGAAGACCAATGTGGCAGAAGATCGCTCAAAACCATTGGTCGTTGGATTCTTGGTATTTTGTTTAATTGCTATAGGAGCTGCAGATTTAAACTCGAATATCGGACGTTCAAATAAATTCGGTTTTCCTTTCTCCCAATTCCTAATTTCTTATTTTCATACGGATAGTAATCATTTTCTCCGGGAAGGAATGAAGCGTGACGAGATTGCAGAATAAGTATTGTACAAGATAATATGAGCGGAGTTCCGAAAAGCGCTTACCTCCGATTTCTTTGAAACTCTGTATACCGACGTATCTTGACGCGCTGATCACGAATATGATAGTGAAAATTGGCGCATATTTGATTTTCATGGTGAAAACCATGAAAACCCCA
>WSXT02020425.1:0-14174 GCA_011762715.2 Neuroterus valhalla | reverse complement strand
TCAATAAGAAGAAAAGAAGTCTCTTGCTGACTGAATTTCGCAATTATAATTGGAGGTCGGGACTGACCTGAGGCATTCAATTCAAAGGGTCGTGTTCTAAAAATAGAAATTAGATTGACTCTGGAGTAAGGAACTTCTAAAGCGGTCGCAATTTGATTCATAATAGCTGGAAGGTCTTCCCCCTGTTTGAAAGGTAAACCATGGATTTCTTCTACATTAGCCAGAGATGTCTGTTCCATGAAATTACATTTGCGCTGTAGTTGCGCCACCTGGAAAGTCAATTTATTTTCACTGACTGATAGTTTCTTAACAGTTTCACGAAGCTATTGAATTTCAGAGACATTATTACCAACAGCCGTCTCAAGCGTAGTGATGCGACTAGCATTTTGCATGATATTATTTTTCATACTATTAATGGAGGAGTCTATTTTCATCTGAAACTTCTCAAATAACGCGGTCATATGCTTGAGGGAGGCCTCTTGAACTTCCGTTACTGATTTAATTATATCTTCGTTTACCCCTGGTTCAAGAGTTGATGTAGCCATCCCTGGCCTAGTGACGTCATTGGTACCTGTTACCGTAGTCTCATACGTATTAAAAGTTTTTTTTTCACGTCTAGCGATTTCACTTGACGCCAAAATAGAGCACGCATCACAAATCCACTTTTTTAGGCCTTTTTTCACCTTATCCCCTTCCTTAACACATCCATTATGCACTAAAATGCTACATTTTCCGCACGTTAAGAGCCCAGGGGCCCCTCTCGTGATCGCACTACTGCAAATGCCACACTCCACCATGATAGATTGTAGACAAAAAGTTCAAAAAGTGCAGTTTTCTGACAGAAACCGTTCAAACCACTTAGAAAATCCGAATCACAACTGCTATTAGGGTATGTTTACCAAAAAGTTCATACGAAATTTGCCCGTATACAAAAACTGCTAAGCAAAAATACCGGAGCATGTCAAACCACGTCACTAGTCACGACCGCCATCTTGAAAAAAGAATAGTTTAATTTTTGACAAAAAATCAATTTTTAACCAAAAATAGAAATTTTAATGGTTAAAATTTGAACTATAAATCTTGAAAATTCTACCGGTCAACTAGAAGTAACGTATTTACAGTTTTCGGAAAACATCCTTTGACCCAACAGATCAAACATTGCGAAATAAATCAATTTTAAAAAGAATACTATTATTTTCAACAAAAAATTATTTTGTTTACAAAAATTCAACAGTTGAACTTACAATCAAGAAAAATCAATTGACGATAACAAAAAAAAACATATTTTCAACGAAATTGTTCATTTTTTAACCAATGCGAGTGATTTCGAAAACATTATGAATCTTCAACCAGAACAGTCAAATTTTAGACCAAGAAGATGAATTTTCATTTAAAAAGATAAATATTTAACTGGAGCATTTCAATTCCCAAGTATGAAGGTGAATATTTCAACAAGAAGATTAATTTTTAAATAGAAAAAGTAATTTTCCAAGAACAAATACAATGTTAAAAAAAAGTAACATTCCGCACTCAGAAAATAATTATTTCTAACCGAAGATGGAACAGTAACAGTTTTAGTTCAGAAAACCAAATTCTAACCTAGCATAAGAATTTTATACTTCAACGAAGATGAAGAACCAAATGATATTGTAAATGTTTGACTGAAGTAGTTCAATTTTAAACCAGAAAGACGAATTTTTAACCAAAATGATGATCCATCAACTAGAATAGTTTAATTTTTGACAAAAAATCAATTTTTAACCAAAAATAAAAATTTTAATGGTTGAAATTTGAACTGTAAATCTTGAAAATTTTCAAACAAAAATGGAATAGTGAAATTTTTGGCATAAAAAATTAAGTTTCAACCAAACATAAGAGTTTTCAATTAGATGAATGTTAGACTAAAATGAAAAATGTTTAACTATATAACTTGGTCTATTTAACGTAGAGCAGAATTTTTCAAGAAACTTTTACGAAGGAAAAGATAATTTATTACCAAATATTCGGTGCTTCCACAAAATATGTAAAATCTCAACGAATCACCCGATATCTCAATTCTAAAAGACACATTTTCACCGCATTGTCGAATTCTGAATTGGGAAAGATCAATTTCCCACTAAAAATAAAACAATTGAACTTTCAGTTGATGAAATTGATTTAATTTTCAATTTTAAAAAACAGTGTTCAACTGAATCATTGGATTTTCACCAAAAAATTATTAATGGATTTCAAACAAAGTAGTTAGCATTTTAACCAGAGGTGGATTTTGAATCAAAATAATGCAACCTCCAAAAGAAAATTTGATTTTCAACAAACAACTTTGAATTTAAAACAACTAGTTGATTTTTGAACTAAAAAAAAGATGAATTTACAATGAAGAATGTAAACAAGTTTCCTATCATAGTTTAGAAATATTTCTTCTTCAGAATACTACTTCTACTCTGAAGACGGCCTGTAGTACTTCCTTCATTTAAAATTAGGGAGGGAAGATATTTTATATTCTTCTCTTCTGAACCCGAATTATGATTAGTTTGAAAAGTTTCCATTCCATGTGAGAAATTCCCTGTTCCTCCTTCATTTCCTCACTGAAACTCCCTGCTCTAAAATGAAAACTATAATTATTTTCTGAAATTCCCTGTCCCAAGTCAGATAAATGAGGAGAAGCAAATAAAACGTGATAAATACATTTTTTTAAATTTAGATAATAATTTTCTATGTGCGTTTGGGCTATCAATAATTCGATTAAAAAATTTGAGTCAGCTCAAAAAATCCTACAGAGCAAAAAATTTTTCTCATAACGGAAAAAACAAAATTCTTCGTCTTATGAAGTATAGATGTATTTAGATATTTTGAGAAGCAGATTGAAGTAACGTTACGTTCTTTTATGAAATTATTATATACTCAATTCTCTTAATTTTTGTTCAAATCATGAACCACTAGAGCACTATTTTGATAAATAAAATTATCTTTGCAACGGCAAAAAAAACAACAAGCAACGTAGAAAAACTTTGAGGTTAAGAATTAAACTTTACATGACGTCACAGAGTTCTTTGTTCATGGAGTCCAACTGAAGATGGCTCTATTTGCGCAGCAAATATCTGGTGAAAAAAATACATGGGAGTCGTACCACTGTGCCATCATGCTATGGTAGCGACTATAGAGAGCCTCAAGGTAGAGAGTTGCGAATTTGCTCCGCGCTGATTGATCAAGATGAATTGCGGACATCTTGCACTTATTCTAGAGAGCCCCATTTGTCTCAAGCAGAAAGTGGGAGAACCAGCTCAGCGCTGATTGGTCGAGGTGAATTGCTGACCAAGTTCGCAACTCTCTATCTTAAGGCTCTCTAGTAGCGACTAGATGCGTGAACCGCTTGGTAGCCGTACTAAGGATGAACGGGAGGGGGACAAACGGCACGTATCGTCAGCGCGCTCTCTTGATTACGCCAGTCTCTGAGCGCAGGAAGGACAAACTCTCCAAAAGGAGCTGCTAATACGCTTGCGTCTCTCGCTGGCGGCACAAAATTGCGCAGCCACTACACTTTTTTTGAGCTACCTGCCATGACCGTGTTTCGCGTGTTGAGCACATTTAAAGCGCAGTGGGCATACAATCTCACTCTCAGTGTAGTTGCTTTGCATTAGCTCCTTGCACTCAAACTGTGATAAATGGAGAGTTGGAAATTTCTAAACGGCAATTGAAAAATTACGTTAAGCATTTCAATATTAATTCGTTTCTATTGTATTTTGAATTTCTTCAATTTTAATCGAAAGAAAATAGAAAATCTTCTTTTCTCACAGCCTGAATCATAAGCTAGGTGGAAATCATGGCATATGAAAATCGATTATCTATAAAAAGAATATAACAAAGATTGTATGAGTTCAATTAATACTATGCTGATTCTTATCTCAATTTTAATAAAGGAATTAATACAATGGAGGAATCGGGACCTACAAATACAGTCGCTGAAAAATAAATTCCTGTGACTACGTTTTTTAAATTTTCTAAATGAATGGTTGAATCAGCTTTACTTTTTTCTTCATGTCATTGAATAACTCGTGACTCGAGTAATGTTATCAACATCATTCACTCAAGCAAAGTAAAAAATTTACACTGTACGTTTCGAGAAGTTTAAATTTGTAAATATCATCAAAGTATTCAAAAAGTCACTATTTTGTCACGTTTCTTTCATGTTCGAACGTATTTAATTCATGTATCGAGAGACTCTTGTATAAACACCAGGAGTACACATGAAATAGGGCGTGGTTCATTTTTGAGGTTTATTATACAACAATAGTGCAATAAGGAAATAAAATTAGGTATTTGAGCTTTAAAATCTATTTTGTATTACATAACACAAACATACGTTAACCCATGGAGAAATATTCAGTATCCCTTTGAGAAGACTACTAAAATTTTCAACCAAAATATCATTTTTCAAGAATAATTTTCTAAGGCAAAATACAATGTTTTAACAAAATAGTCGAGTTTCGAACTCAAAAAATAATTATCTTCGACCAAAAATGGAACAGTAACATTTTTAGTTTAAAAAAACAATTTCAAACCTAGCATAAGAGTTTTATACTAAAACAAAGAATCT
Source organism: Neuroterus valhalla (assembly GCA_011762715.2). Taxonomy (NCBI): domain Eukaryota; kingdom Metazoa; phylum Arthropoda; class Insecta; order Hymenoptera; family Cynipidae; genus Neuroterus; species Neuroterus valhalla. The sequence goes on along the minus strand of WSXT02020425.1, from coordinate 9,580 downwards.
TCGATTGAAGGAGTTGAGTTTTCAAACAGATGAACTAACTTTTACAGTAATAGTGAACTATTATTATCAAATTGTCCTTCAGGAACTCATGATAGAACATTTGATTTCCTTATGGATGAGGAAATGAAACTGAAGATCTTAGGTTTGCAATGGAATCCGGTATCCGATGTTTTCCAATTAAAAGTAGAGTCAAAAATTATGAAATCTCCGACCTATGGGCTGGCTATCACTTGTAGTATTTGTCGCTAAGCGTTTGATGCAACAATTATGGTTGCAAAAACTGCAGTGAGATGAGCCATTGCCCACAGATTCGGAAGAGCATTGGTCAAAATATCATATGGGTTTCAGCTAGCTTCAGGTAATTCAGATACCGCGATGGAATGGATTATGCGCTGACAATCTAGGTTGCGAACTGCATGGCTTTTCTGACGCTTCGAGCAGGGCTTATGCTGCAGTCGTATATCTTCGAATTCTTCAGGAAGACGGAAATGCAAAAGTGACTACTGACTGCTAAATCTAGGGTAGCTCCTATCCTAAATGTGACCATACCTGGGCTTGAATTATGCGGAGCTCAATTATTGGCTATGACTCTACATTTTCTCATTCCCGTATTGGGCTTCAAAAATATCCCACTCTACTGCCATGCCACACTGATGCCTCAGTGGTTTTAGCTTGGCTTGCTAAGCATCCTTCGAATTGGCGTACTTTTGTGTCAAATCGAGTGACTAACATTCATGAGCTTGTTCCGAACGCTAAGTTGAGACATGTTCCCGCTAAGGACAATCCCGCTGATCGCGCTTCTAGGGGTCTCTTCCCAGAAGAGTTGAAGGATCACCTCTTATGGTAGCATGGACCACAGTGGCTGGCCAAACATTCAGCAAGTTGGCCAAAATCACCGCCTATTTTGTCTGCAGATGTTGACCTTGTGTGGAGTAAGATAGCCACTCATCATTCAGTGAAGCAGCCTAATCAATCCTTCGATTTATGTAATAGATTATCGTCTTGGCCAAAATTGCTTAGAGTGACCGCGTATTGTACTCGATTCTGCACAGCTCTCTTGATCAAGGTTGGTAGACTACCAAGGTCTACTATCCAGCATGATACATTGGCTCTTTCACCAGACGAGATTCAGCAAGCTTCCTCGTATTGGGTGCGTCGTATCCAAAGAGAGGCCTTTGAACTTGAGTTGCTCGCTCTTCAACATAAGGATAAAATAAAATTGAGCTCCTCGTTGGAAACGTTGCACCCATTCTTAGACGCATTTGGTATATTGCGTTTGGGAGAACGCTTAGATAATGCTCCAGTCAATTACAATGAAAAGCATCCTATTATCCTTCCGCGTCATCGAATAAGTGAGCTTATTGATCATCACGCTCACACTCGATCGTTGCGTGGCGGTACGCAACTAACTTTACGTACACTGCGCTAGAGATTTTGGGTTCTGGGAACTCGTGCACTGATTAGGAAATTAATTCATGCCTGTGTACCATCTGTACACCAGTGGACTACTCCTTCGCAACAGCTCATGGGTAGTCTTTCGAATTTCCGGACTACTTCAAGTCGCCCTTTCACGCATACTGGGGTTGACTATGCGGGCCCTTTTGACGTTCGCGTATCTCCGGCAAGGGAACAGAAAAGTTACAAAGGTTACGTAGCCTTATTCGTTTGTTGCGTAACTCGAGCGAAAGATTTGGAACTTATTTCAGATTACTCATCTGAAGTTTTTTTAGCTGCTGATCATCGCTTTTCGAATCACCGTGGATTACCAACTCACATGTACAGTGATAATGGAACTACATTTCAGGGAGCTGAAAGAGAATAACGCAATTGCCTGATGAAATTGCGCAAAGATTTTGATTTGCTAAATCCATTCGCAACCCAAGGAACCGCTTGGAATTTCATTCCGTCTTCTGCACCTCGTTTCGGAGGAATATGGGAGGCCGGTTTCAAAAGCTTCAAGCAACACTTTCGCCGAATAGTCGTGTCTAGAACCCTAACTTTTGAAGAGTTCTATACAACTCTCACAAGGATTGAGGCAGCTCTCAATTCTCGCCCGATAGGGCCATTATCAGACGACAGCAATGACTTGACCTATTTAACCCCAGGTAATTTTTTGATTGGGGCACCACTTTCGAGTTCCCCTGAACAAGCAGTTGAATTCGTTGCGGAGAGTCGATTATCTCGTTGGAATATCGTTCAGCATATTACGGGAATTTTCTGGCAATGATAGACTGCCGAATATTTGCACTCTCTACAGCTTCGACATAAGTGGAGTCATGAACAAGCTAACCTAAACATCGGGGACCTAGTACTGATATGCGATGATGGTCTCCCGCCAACTAAATGGTCGCTCGATCGCGTAATCAAATGCTATCCAGGTAAAGATGGCTTGGTTCACTCCGATCAAATTAAAACGGCCACTTCGGAATTTGACCGACTGATCGTCAAGCTCTGCTTATTGCCTTTATCCTCTAAGACTTCTGCGGAGTTGTTAGAAAACTCTTATTAAGACTTGCGTTGAATAGAAAATGTCGAGTAGCAAAGTATCTAATTGCTAGGGCACTTGCTTCTAATCTTGGGTGAAAAATTAAAAGATTATGTTTGTGCATCTTATGAAATGTATGTTCGATTGGAAAATTTATGTATAGTTTATCCAAACTAAGTTTTCATAGCGGGCGGCATTGCTGCATTTTGTCTTTAATTAACGTCAAATTAACTTGATGCCCATTATGATTATTCAAAAACTATTTCTCATGGCGGGCGGTAGCCCGTTTTTATAAGAATTGTTTATTTCTCTTCAGCTTTTTTTCGTGATGCACTTGCACATGAAGTCGGTGGTATGTTTGGAATATGAGCGAGAAGTGAACATTGCATATATTTTGATTTCTATCATGTCATTATTTGTAAGTGTATTATAGGTGTATCTGTTAGTCAACGGCTGGAATGACAATATGCGTCAGTCTACGCCTAAACGAGCATTGCGTTAGTCGTGCGATAACTGTACACGGGAATAATTGCCACCTTTGTGGATGTTAAATTGTGAACCTTTTTGTGATTCGTGACAAGATGACAATAAAGTTATCTTTTTATATATTCTCGCCTAATTCCTAGTTTTTCATTTTAATTTCTCTCTCTTTTCTTCACATTTTTTCCTCACAAAATCCGGGCATGTTCCTGACAGTGGAATTAATTATTATTGATTATCAAAAGCTTAGTTATCAACAATTTCCATGTTGTCATATACTCCGGATGGCTGACAGTATGTACACTTTTCCACACGGAATCATCAACGATCGTGTAATCGATCATTTTTGCTGTTTCCCACCAAGCCTCCAAGAGACACATGTTACTGACATTTGGAACCTTCTTTAGTTTTAAATGTCATAAGGTCATAGATACATATTGACAAATGAATAACAGCTCGTTTTATTACATGAAATATTTTATATTTTATTCCCGATAATTTTACATTCTTTAAACAGCAACAAGTAGCTAAATGAGATAGTAAATATTACAAAGGTTCCCGTATACCTTTTCTCTGAAAATAAATAAAAAAAATGATTGTCAACTAATAGTTTAACACTAAATTCATTTATGTAGCAATGATCTATAATGGGGTGTGGACACATTTCCATTTTATTCCAGATACAGCTTTATTCGCGCATTTTTGACCTTTTTTTTCATCGACTCCTGGAAATATGATTGAAATTTGCTTTCATTTTAGACGATTATAAGGGAAAATGGAGTGAAGGTTTGTTAACTATTTTTCGACAATAATCTCCCAGTTTCTGATCGATTTGTAACACATAAGTGTAGTAAAAACTCAAGAGTCAACAAATTCTTTTCGGCAAAGGTTCAGCGTTCTCTAATGATTTGGATTAGATAGGAATATTTTTGTTCACATCTTACCTCTTCCACAGGCGCTGACACAGTTCAATTCAGGTTCATTGATATACAAGCAACCATCATTACCACAAAGACCTTTGCCTCCCTTAGCGGCATAAAACTAAGAGCAAATATTTTCAAAAATGAATTCACATATTCCATGCAACGATCAAGCTCTCAAAGAAGAAAAAGAGAAAACGAAGCTTGGTTTACGCTTACAGCGCAGCCGTGTATGCAGTCTGGATCCCCCTCTTCTGCTGCGAGGATACTTGTCAATAACGCTACGAATGCTATAAAAAAAGAATACATGAATATTTCTTCAGGTTCTATTGCTATGGAAAAGTTAAGGGCCACTTAAAATAAACAATCCTTTTTAAGTGACTCTGTCCCTATAATTCTAGTCTAAATATATTAAATAAGAGAATTAATTTCTTAATTAAACTTCTCTCTTAGACGATGCTTCTTGACGTATATACGGATCATTCCGACTTAACTTTCAAATGCCTATTCCCTTCTTACTTCATAGCGTTGATGATCAGAACAAAGTATAGGAAATTTCCGAAAATTTATAATATCCTAAATTACAAGAATGTAAGGAAACATAAGCTTGAGGCAATTTTCATTAGAAGAATGATTTTATTTCCAATTATCATTGTGCGCGTCGCACACGACGTTGCTTTTCGCGCTGCTCCTGGTTTTGAAGGCACAGTTTTTTATACGCCTCTAACGGATACGGTGAGTGATAGGTGAATTGAAATGTCGTATCTCAAAAAAATGTTATAAAACCGATGAAATAGCAAAAGATTGTAGCAAAAAAAATTGAAAAAAAATCCATTGAACACGAATAAGTACGTTCATTTTATTGCATTATCATTCTGAATTTCTTATGCGAAAATTGACATTCGTGGATTTAATGAATTTCCCACGAGTTGAGACCCCCTGAATCAGAAAAAATGATTTTTACGAAGCTGTCTGTCTGTCTGTAGTCTGTAGTCTGTAACCTGTATTGTAAGCACAATTCCTTTAAGCACTTCAGAAGTGGAACAATTTACCCTTCTCATTTTTCTCGATAGAAAAAAAATTGTCAGAGTCATGGCATTTTCGAAATTCAAAAATATAAAAGAAAATGAGAATTTTTACCCAAGTAATGCAAGATTGAAAAGAAAGTCAGAGAGAAAAAATGTTTCTTCTTGGGAGCCCTATAAGATTGTGAATGCATACAACTTTTTGAATTTTTCCAAAAATTCGAAAATTCCGGTTCGGATCGCACAAAAAATTATGAAAAATAATCTGTGAACTTGATAACTTTCGAAAAAAATGATCATATTCGATCAAGCTTTGGCCACCATTTTAAAGGACCAAAAATACAAGTCGGTAGGTAAAAAGTGAAACAATTTATCCTTATGACTTTTTTTTATAAAAAGAAAATTGTCATAGTTGTGGCATTTTAAAAATTCAAAAATATAAACGAAAATGAGAATTTTTAGCCAAACAACGCAAGATTGAAAAGAAAGTGAAAAAATGTTTGTTTTTTGGAGCCCTACAAGATCGTGCATACAACTTTTCGAATTTTCTCGAAAAATCGGAAATTCCAATTTCGACCGCACAAAAAATAATAGAGAACAAGATACGAGTTATATAAATTATTATAGTATACATTTGATGCATTAGAGTTGGAGGTAATATAGAAAAGTTAGCGTTTCGGACAGATGTTGATCGAGTGCGCAGCACGAGACACCCGATGAGAATGTATTAGTTAAAGCCGGAGAAGCTTTAACAAAATAGAATTCACAATTATCAGATACAGCAGCCGACATTCTACTTTTTGTTTTAATCGTGACAACGCTTTTTAAACAATGAAAAATTCAATATGCTATGCAAACTATGCAAGATATAAAGATCAGTGGCGAGTATTGCAATGATAATGTGTCCTATAGGGCAGTAGAGTCTTAAGTAAACCTAATTTTTTTTAAATTTCATCATAAATGAAGAAAAAATGTAATAATCTTCATAGAAGTAGAGGCTTTCAGCAGTTTTGGAATTCGAGATTCGAGATTCGAATGACGCGCGCTGTAGGCGCGCTCAAATTTACGAGCGAAGCGAGCCGCGCGCACAGCACGTCATGAGAATGTGCCCGCGCAGATTTTGTTTTATCTTATTACTTATCGTATTTTTTTATTGTATTTAATCGTGTTCAATAGATTTTTCCTAATTTCTCTAACTGCAATTTTTTGCTATTTTATCGGTTTGATGTAATTTTTTGAAGTATTTGAGGGAATATGGGCCAAATAAATTGTAGATTTGGCTTAAGCAGATTAAATAACATGAAAATCTCCTTTGATCCGAGTCTCTAAAATTTTTTAATCAGAATAATCCTAATTTTTAGCGATTTTTGCAATTTTTATGTTTTGTTTTACAATTTTCATGGATTTTCTACAATTTCCTCAGATTCATTACTTACCATATTCGTTAAAGGTATATAACAAACTGCGCCTTTAAAAGCAGAAGCAGCGCGAAAAGTAACGTCGTGCGCGACAAGAATGAACATGCTTCAAGCGAGCCAAAAACTTGAGCGAGCGCGTACTCCGAGCGCGAAAGCAAAAGTTTGAAAATTCATTACATCCGCAATTCTTGACTGCCCATTCTGAAATTTTCAGAGTATCTACAGAAATGTTTAAAAAACATTATAAACAAAGAAAATTGGAAAAAGATGCTTGAATTTGGGAAATATCACTTTGTTTATTAAATCATAATTTTGGTTATAAACAATTGGTTGGATCGATTTCTCAATGTCTCCTTCCGAAAGGTGAGGAGAAAACATATATTTTATGATGGTTCGATATTTTTTTAATCAAATACTATTCTCAATATTACCAACTATTGAGAGGAACTTTCTTAAATCGTCAAAAGTTTGAAAATTGATAAAGTCAAAAATTGTCATATCATGATGAAATAAAGAATTACGTGTCGGTTATTTTTTAACAAAGAATATTAAACAAAATAATTCGCTCCGAAAAATATTTTGAATGTAAATCCTGCAGGGAATGACCCATATGTAAAAACAACACAACCTCAAACCTCGGTTCTGGGACGACCTTGATGATGTGAACTGCAATGTACACTACACGTCGGCAATTTTTGTGAAATTTCAAACACGGTTGAAACCAAGAATAAATAATTTGATTATGTTGTACTTGCAGGTTCAGATGTCATTTGATTTTCATTCTTTGATTTGATCTAGTGTGCAAAACAATTTAAAAATATGTGATAGATACATTGAAAGCACTTACCTAGACAAAAAACGATGATTGCTGTTTCCTTCATCTTGAAGAATGGAAGGAGTTTAGTACAAGTTTTCAGAATATATTGAGACAATATGAACGTGCGTTGAAACTGACCCGTATATATACTCAAAAATCAATGAAAATAAATATGCGCATGTACAGTGAGCATACTACATAGGTCTCATCTTCAATTTTTATGAGGCGAGCACGAAAAACAGACGATGGTATGGATATTTTTTTGTTTCTATTGACATTTATTTCTTCAAAACAAAGTAATAAACTGCTAACTTTTCTTTATCTGGTTTCCTGGGCATTAAATGTATGCATCGTTGAAAAATGATGCGCAATTTTCATTTCTCAAATATTCTTTAATGCAAAAATAAATTCAAACTAAATGCGCATGAATTTCCCCACGATGGATACATTATCGGCCTTGATATCATATTAATTTACCAATTAGGATTCGGAAGCTTTCTGAAAATGAGGTATTTTTTCAGGGCTCATAACAGGTGTTGGACTAAGACTCTGAAGAAGCAGTCTCAAACTTTACTAAAATTATACCACTAGTAGAAGCTTACCAATCGGAAATTACAGACTTGGGCTGATGCTACATTCTAGTGCGATAGCGCTCCAGGAGTAATATGAATTCCAATATCGGCATGCCAGTGTCGACCAAATATTGATTCTATGTAGTATTAGAAGAAAGTGAGCCATGCTTCTGCAGATTTACGCCAAGTTGAGCCCAAAGCTGACACGACATTGGTACGGTCAAGGGCGCAGTACTGACTGTTAGAAATGCTAAGCAGTTCTTTGTAAGAAAAGCTAGCAGATCTGCTTTCGGAGAATTAAACTATGCCATAGATCTTCGGACACAGAATCTCCACAATTTTTATAATTCCTCTTCGTGGTTTCTCATTGAAGGAAAACTTAAAGAGCCGGTCACGACCTCCATGGACTCCTCAGTAGTTACTCGTCTCAGAAATGCTTCGCGGATAGACACCCTGTCACCAGGGTAAGGTTCCTCCAAAGCAGATGATGATTTTTATTAGGTGAAAGAAAAAAATATATATCCGGATTCAATTTGATCGATTCGTGAATCATCAGTTGATGAAAGAATAGGTACCAGGGCCGAGTTGGCCAGTCTGGTACTATCATTATTCCTCCCGCCTGATCTCTTTAATATTTCGTAAGCGTTCTCAAGATACTGAACGGTGGGAAAGCATAAAAGAAAAACAACTCCAATCGAAGGTAAAAGTATCTACCGCCTCATACCTGGTATAACTTTTTCAGGAGATGTAACGCACACACCTAGTATTCGTTCTACCTGCAAATAAGTGAATTTGAAGTTTCCTAAAAAGTTTTTACTTTCTTATTCAATGCTGTGGTAGCTAGTGAAATCCTGAGTCTGTTTCGGATTTCCGGAATTCGGCATCTGCTTTACAATTATCTTTTGAACTAATACAGGCAGCAAATATCCAAATATTGCGCTCCTTGTACCATTACCATGTCTCCTTCGAGATCTCGTTCAAGTCTCGTTTGAGTTCCGAAAAATTAATGCTTACGTTCAGATACCGACCAGAATTCAACAGTTTTTCACAATCGCATACGGCTACCCACGCGTACTTACAAGCATCGAAAAACATTACCAAGCAAAACACTAGGCCTTTCATAGAATTATTACCCGATAGTGTAGTTGACTTACACCATTTTGAGTATGATGAACCAATTCCAAAAGTCATGAGAGCATCATAATTCCCATTATTCTGTCTTGAAGCAGTAAACCCCCTGTCTTTCTAAGTCTTTTGTGTAGACCATACTGTGTTTAATAGCTGAGCAACAAGATACTATAGATCCTAAAAACTGTGCGAAACCCTTTATTTTACATCGCAGATAGTTACTAAAAATCAGTTACTGTCTCTGAGTATGAGATCGCTTCTCATGGGAAAGTTCTAACGTCACAGACTGAGTAATATAAATGAACCCTAAGAACTCACACCTCTCTTCAGGATTTTTTTGACTCTTTTTCAAATTGACGATATCCCTTAAGCATCCTCATAACTCTCTAGTTGCCCTTAAATTTGCTACACAATTCTGATATTTTCCTCCGAAAAGAAGGAAGTCATCTATATAAAGAACCGAACTATATCCTGATCTCAGTCAATAAGAAACCACAGATTTCATCATTTTCGTGAACACTTAGGGCGCCGTGCAAAGACCCAATTGTAGACAAATAAATTAATGCAACTGTCCATTTGTTTCGAATCTCAAAACGTTTCTGTCTTCATCATGTATGGATATTAGATAATACGCGCCCTGTAACTCTAAGGTAACTCATAACCCAGCGGACACTGTTCTGTAACTGTGATGTAACAGTTCTAGAACAGAAAAGAACATGTTCTGTAACAGGATTA
>WSXT02020414.1:0-14175 GCA_011762715.2 Neuroterus valhalla | reverse complement strand
GGGGGGGCAAAAGGGTAGCAGTAGTATGCGTGTACAGGGGAAGAGGGAAAGAGGGGGGGGGGGGGAAAAGTTATAAGAAGATGGATAGAAGAAAAAGGAGAGGGGCTGGTATTGATAAGGGGTGACCTGAATGCGTGGACTGGGAGTCAGGGAGAAGAGGTATAGGATGAAGAGGAGGAAGTGTTTATGAGGAAATCTAAACATAAGGAAATAGATCGCGAGGGTAGGATACTTCTGAAGTTGATAGAAGCAGGCTGGTTCATTTGTAATGGGAATACAAAGGGGGACGAGGATAGTGAAATAACATTCACAGGGCAAGGAGAAACAGTAATAGACTACGTTCCAGCAGAAGAAAGGGTAAGGAAGATTATGGTAGGAATGGAAGTGGATAATGAGATAGGCTCAGAGCACTTCTCAGTAATAGAAAAATTGAAAGGAGGTCATAAACATTCTAGAGGAAGGAAGGGAGGAGGGGAGGTAAGAAAGAGGAACATGGAGTGCTGGGGAAGAGAAAAATTGAAGGAATTCGAAGAAAAAATTGAGAATGAAAATCTAAAAGGTAAAGAAGAGGAAGGGGTAGACGAGATGATAGAAAGAATGAAGAGGGTAATAGATAAGGTAAAAGAAGATGTAACACCAAAAGAGGAGGGAGCCATAGCAAAAATAGGATGGTGGGATGAGGAATGTAATGAAAGTAGAAAGAAAATAAAGGATAGTATTAGAGAACCAGAGGAGAGATTAGCAAAATGGAGTACAACAGGAGGAAGCGCAAGTATGAGGAAATGGTATACGAGAAAAAGCAGTAGGAAAGGAGAGATGTAAGGAAGAAGTGGAGAAAGCGGTGAAGGAAGGAAAAGTATGGGAGGTGATAAATAGGGAAAGAGAAAGAAGGAAGGGGGCGGTTTTTGATATAAAAATGAGTGAATATATGGAGTACTTCAGAGGGCTTTTAGGAGGAGGGGGAATTAAGGTTAGAGCAGAAGAGAAGAAGGTAATAGAGAGAGGAGTGGAAAATGAAAACGATATAAGTAGGGGGGAAGTGAACGAGGCAATAGAAAGGCTGGAAAGAAATAAAGCGACAGGAGAGGACGGCATGGAGAATGAAGATCTCAAATATGAAGGGGGGGGGGTAAGAGAAGAGATGTGGAGAATTTGAAACAAAGCATGGAGAGAAGGACGGCCTAAAGAATGGAGGACAGGATTAGTGATTCCACTTGTAAAAAAGGGAGAGTGTAAAAGGGTGGAGGATTGTAGAGATATTACTCTGTTGTCAGTGGGGTATAAGATCTATGCGGAAGTGCTCAGGAACAGGCTAGAGAGTCAGTTAGAAGAGAAAGGAAGTACTCCACACAACCAGACGGGTTCCAGGAAAGGAATGGAAACAACTGATAACATTTACGTCCTAAATTATCTAGTGAATAGGAACTTGGGACGGAAAAAAGGGAAACTGGTGGCCTCGTTTACAGATTTTAGAGCAGCATTCGGCTCAGTGAACAGGAGGGTATTGTGGCAGGCAATGAAAGAAAGGGGAGTAGATGAAGATTTGATAGAGAGAATAAAAGAAATATTTTTCGAGATCAGATTCAGAGTGAGGATAGGAAATGAGAAAAATGAGAAAGTGCGCTAATTTCAAGCTTGTCATTAGTTTTGCAAAAAAAATTTTTTGGAACGAATTCTTTTTTTTTTTACTTCGTATTCATAACGAATTGTATTTTTAAATAAGAACTATTTTTATATCTCATTGTATGTATAGGCAAATGTATTCTCAGTATTGATTGAGCTGTTTTGAATTAGCCTTTTTAACCAACTTATTTTATTTTAACTCTTATTTTATATTTTTTTAAACATTGTTTTTCTTAAATTTGCGAAAGATGTAAATTCTACGACGATGTTTAAAAATTGAACGAAACCGAGCTCAATTAGGAAAAAAGACATGAGCCGTCGAACTCTACTTTCCAAAATGCATGAAACATCAAACTTCAGAATTCTAGAAATTGTAATCATTCAAAATTCAATTAATCCTGATACCGCTCCAACCTCAAAATCTCAACTTTGATATGTCAGGAGACTTGCCACTCGCTTCGCTCGTGCAAAAAGCGTCTAATTTGCGGAACAATCACCTCTCACACATGTATCGAGTGTACGATTCAATTACTATAAGGTGTCAATTTCAGATTTTCTAATCGTTATTCTTTTTCATTCTAAACAACACAACTTCTGAGTACTGAATTTCAAATTGTAATTTTTACACTTCATTCAAAATTATTATCCATTCTTGAAATCTCAAGATGAAGTATTCAATTGATCGTAGAATTTTCAAACTTCACAATGTGAATATCGATAACAGATAATGGCTAAATAAAATCATATTTTGGTCATTTCGAGTTACAACTTGAAGTACGTATGCTCCAATTTATTAGTATCATCTAAGAAGCTGAATTTATCGATATTTTTTAATACTTTATACACTATGCCAATTCATTTAATGTTTTATTTTTAATTTTATATCCATATTCATAACCTTCATAACGTTCATAACCTTCCTCAAAACAAGCAGACAGGAACAGTCAAGCCAAGCAGTCAACTGATTCCGGCCTGAAGGCTGAAGCGAGTGCTTGGGCTAAAGAGTGGGGGGGGGCATAATGAGTGGGGATTGAAGTTATACCGAAGATCGGCAGGTAAATGTGGGTAATGCAGCACGTTGAACAATAACTGAAAGTTTATTTACTGGATGGAAAGAAGAAAATACGTTTTTTAAAGAGCCTTGAATTTGTCACAGCGTTTGTCGCTTTGCGATTCCAGAACGGAAAAACGCTCGAAGTGTCATTGATGTCAATTGGCAATATTGTCAATTATACCTTTTTCATGTCCCATGGGTCACCGCAAATTCCACACTTCCCACCATTTCGAGTCCATTGTCTGCTGTAACCACCACAATATAATTCGTGGTCGTTGTAATTTTCGGGAGTGCCAAATCCGTACCTCCACATTGAAGCTCTCGAGGGTGGGTCAATCAGTCTTCCATGTGCAGAAACTTCTGGGACTAGGAAATTCCCAAAAAATGGGAGAGAGACGAGGAGAATCCAAATCATCCTTCTGCCTCTAAATAGTCTCTGTAATTAAAAAAAAAATGGTTCAAATTTGTCGCATTTTATATTTGTGAAGTAAGTGGCTTAATTAGAAACGTGGGACCCGCCTGAAAAATTGGTTAGGAATAGCGTGACGACAGCTGATTTTCAGAATGTGACGAGGGAACGTTAACATATTACGTAACATCAAAGCAGGGGGAGGGAGAAAACTTTTTTTACGCCCATGTTAAAGACAAATGAACAAAAAATTATGCATTTTAAACAGAATGAAAAATTTGTAAACTAAGTAATATCAATATTAGACCAAAAATGAAATAATAGAATTTTTAGAAAAAAAAAATCATTTTCAACCAAACAGGTGAAATTTAACCTAGAAAGACAAATTCTCTACAAAGCAGTTGAACTTTCAAATCATAATTATAAATTTTCAACCAGAGGAAATAACTTTTTGAAAGAGTTGTCAGATTTTTTACAGAGAAAGATAAACCCTCTCCCCTCTTTGCCTCATTTAACAGAACCCAACAAGAAGAGGCTACTTTTTTTCTCCGAATATTAATTCTTTTCGATTAAGAGGTCTACTACTATATTTTATGGAACAATTTATTGTATGGCTCAGTGTGAACTCGCAAATGAGGGGAATTTCAGAGTAACGCGTAACGCTTAACGTTGAGGAATGTCAGAGGAAGTGCAAGTTCCTTCTTTCGCTCTCCATCCTTCGCTCTCTACTGTGAGCGATATGTAGTGGGGCAGGGGTGTCCAAAGCGTGAACAACGGTGTAAATTAAGGACCCACTGTCCACTGATTGGTGGAGAGGCAATCCGGGATAGTTCCGGTCGGGTGGTTATGGTGGGGATGTAGTTACACGTTACACGTTCACTCGGCGTATTCATGGGATATCTTATTCTCCGGATGTATCAAGTTTTACAATATTCAAACGGAGCGCGCGCTAAAGTGGTATGACGACTTCCTATCCCGGATCGTAGCCGGGGGCTCATGGTGGGGGAAGATTGTCGCGTCCTTCACTAGAGGGTCAACTGTCACTCGTCATTCCCCTCTCTTACCACCTTGAATGCGTTCATGCGGTGAACACGATCTGGAAAGGGGAAACGTGAAGAGAATTCTCGAAGAAGCGTTCGGAAAAGGGGAAGAAAGGACAAGCGCGCCAGCCTTGCGTTGGACACCCCTGTAGTAGGGTATAACAGCATGCGTTCTTATTGTAAGTCGTTGCTCGGTAAGTGCTTCAAGTGATTTGTGACTTTGTGTGTTATTATTTAATAATTATGACTCTCTTTCTTCCTTCCTTTCTTTTTCTCTATCTTCCTTCCTTCCCTTCTCTTTTCCTTCCTTCAGCAGGGTAGGGTATAACAGCATGCGTTCTTATTGTAAGTCGTTGCTCGGTAAGTGCTTCAAGTGATTTGTGATTTTGTGTGTTATTATTTAATAATTATGACTTTCTTCTTTTCTATTTTTCTTTCTTCCTTTCTCTTTTCCTTCCTTTCCGAGGGTAGGGTATAACAGCATGCGTTCTGATTGTAAGTCGTTGCTCGGTAAGTGCTTCAAGTGGTTTGTAATTTTGTGTGTCATATTTAATACACTCACCGCTTGGATGGGCGCCTATCGGCAGAGCGCCGGGTTCTCGGCTGTTCATGCTTGAGTGATTCTGTCCCTCCCCCCGACCCTCGCACGATGCAGCACGACAACCCATCACTCATCAGTCTTGAAAAGGCAGTACCGTAATGCGTGGTATAGAAGTTGTTTACTTAGAGACTTGCGACGCACGTATTCACGAGACTATACATTTACGGTCCTGAGTGTTAACCTTCGCCTAGTCAGTCGTCGTTTCAAATCTGGTTCGAACTGGATTTCTAATTTCTATCGCCTCAGGACCACAACCCCCGATACCGGCCCCCCGGTAAGCGGTGAGTGTAATTATGACTTTCTTTCTTTTTTTTCTGTCTTCCTTTCTTCATTTCTCTTTTCCTTCCTTTCCCACTTTATTCCTTTCTTGCTTTCTTCCTTCCTTTCTTTCTATCTCCCTTCCCTCCTTTTTTACTTTCTCACTTTCTTTCTTCCTAGCTTACTTTCTTGCATCCTTGCTTTATACTTTTCCCTCTTCATTTCTTTCTTCCTTACTTCCTTCCTTTCTTTCTTTCTATCTCCCTTCCTTTCTTTCTACCTTCCTTCTTCTTTCTTCCTTTCTCTCTTCTTTCTTTTCTTTCTCTCTTCCTTCCTCTCTTCCTTTCTTTCTTTCTAACTTCTCTCCTTTCTTTGGTTCTTCCTTCCTTCCAGCCTCTCTTTCTTCTTTTATTCCTTCCACTCTTTTTTTTCTTCCTTTGTTTTTCTTCCATTCTTCTTTTGTCCCTTCCTTCTTCCTTCTTTCTGCCTTTGACTCTTCCTTTCCTCCTCGCTTCCTTTCTTCTTATCTTCTCTTCTTTCTTCCTTCCTTTCTCACTTTCTTCCTAATTCTTTCTTTCTTCCTTTCTTTTTCCTTTCTTTCTTTCTCCTTTTCTTCCTTCCTCTCTTATTATTTATTCCTTCTTCCTTTGTTTTTCTTTCCTTCTTTTTTCTTTCTTTCATTCTTCATCCTTCTCTTTCTCTCTTTTTTTCTTCCTTTCTTACTTCCTTCCTCCCTTCTTCTTTCTGTCTTGCTTCTATTCTTGTTCTCTTCCTTCTTCTTTCTTTCTTTCTTCCTTTCTTTCGTGCTTCGATCCTCTCTTCCTTCCTCTCTTTCTTCCTTTCTTTCTTGCTTTTATCTTGCTTTTATCTCCCTTTCTTCCCTCATTCCTACTTTACCCTGTTTTCGTCTTCCTTCGTTTCTACCTCCCTTCTTCTACTTTTTCGTATTCTTCTTCTTCTTCTTCCTAATTTTGTATCTTATCTAACTAATCCAAGGATTTTCACTTTCTTTTAAAAATTGGTTTTTCCTGGTTGAATTTGACCGTTTCTGATTTTAAATTAGAGTCACTTTTCGTGAAACATGAAATATTATCTTTTTCTCTGAAAATGTATCTCTTATGCTTGACAATTCAAGTACGTGGTTCATTAATTTTTTGGAAGTGGGACTTCTTTGTAAAAAGAAAACCATTCTTGGTTGAAAAATATTCTCTTATAGTTCAATCTTCAACTATTTGGTTGGGAATTATTTAAGAGTTGAAAATTTTGTTCAAAATTTGTCTTTTTCTTTTAAAACTCATGTTATTTGCGGAAAATTTGTAGCTTTGATAGAAATGTCATCTCTTCGTACAATTTTTAGATTGAAACTTTTGTTAGTTTTAATCTATCCTTTTGGTAGAAAACTAATCTTCTTGGTCGCAAATTCAACGCTTTGCTCAAAATTTATTTGGTTTTAGCTAAGGATTCAACTATCGTATTTTTTCTAAAGAATTTTGTGGCTTCGTCACTTGAAACTTTGTCGCTTGGGAATTCATATAATTGATTGAAAGTGGAACTGATTTCTTCAAAAATAAATTTTTTGGATGAAAATTGATTCCTTTGGCTGAAAATTTAACTATTTTGTTGAAAACATATCTCTGAATAGAACATTCTTCTTTTTGGTTCTAAATTATTTTTTCTGATTGAGAAATTAATTATTCGATTCGAAATGTAATTACTTTCTTATTTAAAACTTATCTATTCTTGGGGTAAGATTCAACTATTTCTTTGAAAAATGGTCTTTTTTGGTGAAATTCAATTATTCAATATTTAAAATTTAAATCTTTTCTGATTTATTTCAAATTGAAGTATTTATTAAAAAATTAATTATAGTTCAATTTATATTTTTGTCATCCTTTTCACATTTTTAATTTTCGATATAATTTTTACAGTTACATGTATTAAAGATTGTCTTCTAAATTAGACGAACTGAAATAAAAAAATGAATAGCATATTTCAAAACGAAGATGCATGAGGACCAAATAAAGTAGAGAAAATTTTAATTAGATAACTTATTGTATATAAATCGAAAAGATAATAGGAAGAAGGAAGGAATAAAGATTATTCATAGTGTGCTAAATGAGTCGCGGAAATTGAATAATTCATGCCTGAGCCCTGAGGTATAAATTATGTGGCGAGCCTCAATTAAAATTCCTAACGAGTAGAAGTAGCCTTACTATTGTAGCAGTGGCATTGCACCTTCCAAAATTCATTCCTCTATTATTATTTTCTTTAGGCCTACCATTCACTTATATTTTCTTCTAATTTTGATTTTCTTCAATCTATTTGTTTCTTTGATTTCTTCCTTTTTCTAATTCTTCCAATTCATCAATATAACTATAAGAGAATTATTTTTCAAATTTCGCTTATGGTGATTTATTTATTGGACAAAAAAATTTATTTTCCATACTGAATACACACATTAGCCTAAGTTTTACCTTTTTAGTGAACGAAATGCAAAAAAAGTGATTTTCAATCAAATAGAATTTACAGAGGTCCCCTATTTGAATTCAGTCTTTTATGTTTATTTGTTTGCTTTCCTTTCTTTCATTTTTTGAAAATGCATGTATTCAATTTTTATACACATAAAATGATCTTTTTCATATTATCATCATTGTTTACATGAATAATCTTGGCTGAAAAATCAACTCTTTTATTGAAAATCCGTTTTTTGGTTGATTTCTACTGCTATAATTCAATTTTAAAATATTCGTGGGTTGAAATACCAACTTTTACATTTTTCTTAACACATTCATCTTTTTCCATTGAAAATTAATTTTTTTTTTGTAAATGCAACTATTTTGGTATAAAATCATTTTATCTGTTTGAAATTCAACTCCTTCTTGGAAATTTTTCTCGAAAATTCGTATTTGTGAATCAGAATTGGCGGGATTTTCGGGTCATCCATCGAGCAGATTTTTTTTAAAAGAAAGATTTTTAAACCCTATTTTTGATATCTAAAGGTAGAGTAGAGCAAGAACGAAAGAAAGAAAGAAGGAGAGAGGAAGAGAGAAAGGAAGGAAGAAAGAAAGATTTCAAAGGAAGGGAGTAAGAAAGGGACAAGACAGAAAGGAAGGAAGAAAGTAGAAGAAAAGAAGAAATAAAGAAAGAAAGGAAGGAAATGAAAAAGAAAAGAAGAAAGAAAAAAGGCGGAAGGAAGGAAGGAAGAAAGGAAGGAAGATATAAAAAAATGAAGAGAGAAATGAAGCAAGGAAGCCAGGAAGAAGAAAAGAAAGAAAGTGAGAGAGAAAGGAATGAAGAAAGAAAGGAAGAAAGGAATGAATCAAAGGAAATGAGAAAGAAAGAGAGAAAGGCAGAAAGGAAGGAACAAAGGAAGAAAATGAGAAAGAATGAAAGGAAGGAAGTGGAAGGAAGAAAGAAAGCAAAAAAGGAAATGAGAAAGAAAGGAAGAAAGAAAAAAGATGTTAGGAAGGAAGGTATGAAGAAAGGAAGGAAGACAGGAAGAAAGTAATGAAGAGAGAAAAGGAGCTAGAAAGCCAGGATGAAAAAAAGAAACAAAGTGAGAAAGGAAGGAAGAGAGGACTGAATATAAAAAGAAAGAGAAGCGGAAGGAGTAAAGGAAGAGTAAAAGGAAGGAAGAAAGAAGGCGAAAGGATAGAAGAAAGAAGGGGAAGGAAGAGAACATGAATAGAAGAGAGGAAAAAAAGCAAGAAAGGAAGAAAGACAGAAAGAAGAAGGGAGGAAGGAACTAAGAAAGGAAGAAAGAAGGAGAGGAAGAAAGAAAAGGGTAAAGAATAAAAGAAGAAAAATGGAGGAACGGAGAGATGAAGAAAGAAGAAGGAAGAAAGAAAGAAAGTGAAAAAGGAAGTAAGGAAGAAGAAAGGAAGGATGCAAAAAAGAAAGCAAGAAAGAATGAGAGAAAGATAGAAAGGGAGGAAGAAAGAAAGGGAAGAAGATAAGAATGATGTAAGAAATAGAGTAAGAAAAACAGTAAGAAAGAAAGAAAGAGGGAAAAGAAGTAAGAAAGGAAGAAAAAAGAGGGAGAAGAAGAAAAAAAGAAAGCAAGAAAGAAGGGAAAGGGAGGGAAGAAGGGAGAAAGAATGAGGAAAAGAAAGGAAGGAAGGGAGAAAGGAAAGAAGAAAAAAAGGAAGTAAGGAAAAGAGGAAGAACGGAAGGAAAAAAGAAAGAAAACGAAGGACGAAAGAAAGAGGGAGAGAGGAAGAAAGAAAGAAAGGGAGAAGGGAAGAAGGAAGGAATAAAGAAAGAAAGAAGAAAAAAGAGAAGAGGAAAGGAAGAAGGAAAGATGAATAGAGGAAAATAAGAAGGAGGGGAGAAAGAAGGAGAGGAAATGAACGAAAATAAGAAAGAAGGATGAAAGAAAAAAAAGAAGGATTGGAGGAAGAAAAAGAGGGATTAAGGATGAAAGAAAGAAGAAAAAAGGGAGTAAGGAAGGAAGAAAGAAAGAGAGCTGAGCTAAAAGGAAAGACGAGAGAAAGCAAGGAAGAAAAAGAAAGATTGAAAGCGAGGAAAGAAGTGAGAAAAAAGATGGAAGGAAGGGAAGAAGGAAGGGAGAAGGAAAGAATATAAGAAGAAAGGAAGAGTGGAAGGAATAAAGAAAGAACGAAGAAGGTAGGGGAGAAGGAAAAAAGAAAGAAAGAAGAAAGGAGGAAGAGAGAAAAGAAAGAAGAAAGTAGAAAAAAAGGAAGAACGAAAGCAAGAAAGGAAATGAGGAAGAAAGGAAGAAAGAAAAATGATGGAAGGAAGGAAGGGTGGAAGAAAGGAAGGAAGATAGAAAGAAAAAAATGAAGAGAGAAATGGAGCAAGAAAGCCAGGAAGAAGAATGGAAGGAAGGAGAAGGAAGAGAACAAGAATAGAAGAAAGGAAAACAGCAAGAAATGAAGAAACACAGAAAGAAAGAAGAAGGGAGGAAGAAATAGGAAAGGAAGAGAGGAGAGAACGAAAGAAAAAAATCAAGAAGGAAAAAAAGAAAGATGAAGGAACGGAGGGATAAAGAAAGAAAAAAGAAGAAGGGGAGAAAGTAAGGAATAAAGAGAGCCGGGAAAAAGGGAAGAAGAAAAGAAGAAAGAAGAAGGGAGGAAGGAGAAAAGAAAAAAGATGAAGAAAAGTAGGAAGAAAGGGAGAAAGGAAGGATGCAAAAAATAAAGCAAGAAAGAAAGAAAGGAAAGGAGATAAAAAGGAAGTAAGGAAGAGAGGAAGGAAGAAAGTAGGAAAGAAAGAAAAACGAGGGATGAAAGAAAGATGAAGAGAGGAAGCAAGAAAGAAAGGGAGAAAAAAGTAAGAAATGAAGAAAAAAAAGAGGAAGAAGAAAAAAAGAAAGCAAGAAAGAAGAGAATGGGAGGGAAGGAGAAAGAAAGAATGAGAGAAAGAAAGGAAGGAAGGGAGAAAGTAAAGAAGATAAGAAGGAAGTAAGGAAGAGAGGAAGGATGGAAGGAAGAAAGAAAGAAAACGAAGAACGAAAGAAAGAGGGAGAGAGGAAAAAAAAGGAAGGGAAGAAAAAGAGGGAAGAAAGGGGAGACAAAAAGAAGGGAAGAAGGAAGGGATAAGGAAAGAAAGAAGAAAAAAGGGGAGGGGGAAGGGGAAAGGAAGAAGAAAAGATGAAGATAGGAAGAAAAGAAGAAGAGGAAAAGAAAGAAAAGAAAGAAAGTTGAAAGAAAAAGAAGAAGAAGGATTGGAAGAAGAAAGGTATAAAGGGTGAAGGAAAGAAGGAAAGAAGGAAGTAAGGAAGGAAGGAAGAAAGAGAGCTGGGCTAAAAGGAAAGACGAGAGACAGCAAGGAAGAGCAATGAAGAAAGAAAGCGAGGAAAGAAGTCAGAAAGGAAGTGACGAAAAAGACGGAAGGAAGAAAAGAAAGCAAGGAAGAAACGAAAAGGATGGAGAGGAGAAAGAAAGAGCAAAAGGAAGGACGGGTGGAAGAAATAAAGTAAGGAAGAAGGAAAGAATATAGGAAGAAGGAAAGAATATAAGAAGAAAGGAAGAGTGGAAGGAATAAAGAAAGAACGAAGAAGGAAGGGGGGAAGGAGAAAAGAAAGGAAGAAAGATCGAAAAACAAGAGAACAAATGAAGAAAAATAGAAAGAAAGGAAGATTAGAAGAAAGGAAGCATGGGCGGAAGGAAGGAAGAAAGATAGAAGAAGGGGGGAAGAGAGAAAGAAAGCAAGAAGGGAAGGGGTTAAGGAATAGTGAACAGAAGGAAGTAGGAAAGAAGAAGGAAGGGAGGAGGGGAGAAAAATGAGAGGAGAAACAATGAAAAGAAGAAAGGATGGGAAGAAGAAGGATGAGTTGAAGGGGAAAAGAAAGGAAGAAATTAAGGAAGAAAAAAAGAAGAGAAGGAAGAAAATAAGGGAGGAAAAAAGAAATGCAGGATGAAAGGGATATAGAGAAGTAAGGAAGAAAGATAGGAAAGTTGAAAGGAAGGAAGACAATAATTTTGTAATAACACACAAAATCATAAATCACTTGAGTTACTTGCCAGGCAACGACTTAGGAAAAGAACACATGCCGCTATACACTTCTACATACCGCTCTTAGTGGAGTGATAAGGATGGTGAGAAAGAGAGTGAAAGAGACTTATAAATTTATCACTCCAGAAATATTTTAGGCATGAATCAACATTTAAAAAAATGTTTTAGAGTATTTGTGTAAAGCACGGAGGTTCTTCGATTCATCTACAAAAGGGATCTTGAATTATTGAAAAAATAATGTTAAAAAAAAAGGTTTAGCATTTTATGGGAATCATGTTTCAAAAGATCAAAATTTTTGTTGAAAACATTAAAAAATGAACATGAATGAGCTGGAGAAGTCGATTCAAACCTAAAAATTTATATTTCTGGGAATTTTCGACACTGGGAAAAAGAGTTGCAGGAACAAATAATAATATTTCTTATTCTTTTTAGTTGGGCAACACTATTTGTTTGAATTACTCTCAACCAAGAATTTGTTTACCCATAATCAGAATTATTTCCCGTATCAGTGGAGTAAATTGATCGTGACAGAGGCGAAAAATTTATTCTAGTTTTAATCAGACGGAAGTGATGCTTGAAGAATTCGCGTGATGCTGTGAACGCGAAAAAAGAAGAAAAATAGGAAAGAAGAGAAATTCAGAGTAAGGAAGAGAAGCCACCGAATCCCATCCAGAGAAAAATTTGTCGCAAATAAGTGAGTTGGAGCAGAAAATACTGATAATCATTAGAAAGCAATAAAATTGATCGGATGCACTTTATGGGAAACCCCTTCACAGTGGATAATTCAGCTCACAGTGGATAATCGTTTATTCGAAGCGTTATACTAATATATATTTCAAATTTAACTATCCTACTATATTATAACTTTGAATTGAGACCCTGCACAATGAAAAATTACGAAAAAGCATCAAAAACTGTCTGTCCGACCCTATTTATTTTATTCTGTTTAAGTCGTGTGATTTCATTGATTTTTGATTTAGATTGTAAATGAAAACAGGGTTTCAGAGCCCTAGTAAAAATAAAATTACGAAAATTGCATTTTTCAAGCAAAATAATAACCCTAAATGGGCCAGACAGACGTGCCCTTATAAATTCTGAATCATTTCCCAACATTGCAGCACAATATTCACATTTTTCAAATTATTAGGCCGTCAATTATAATAACATGTTATAATTGGTTACGTGACGAACTGTCACATAACCCTAAAGGCTTAACCAAAGAGAATCACTTTTTAATGTTTGAGGTAAAAATTCCGTAGGAATCATGGGACACAGACAAAATAAAGATCGGCAAGAAGAAGATGAAAGAAAAAGTTGAATTTTTAAACAAACGGAAATTTTGAGTCAAGAGAAGAGCAAAATTTTTTGCCAAATTCTTCACTGCTTGGAGCGAAAAAATGAGCTTTCTACAAAACAGTTAAATTTTTGGAACGAGAATATAAATTTACAACGAAATATTCGAATTTCCAATCGGGAAAAACTGCATTTCAACAGAATTGTGCAATTTTTAACTGAAATATATTACATTTGTACCAAAAACAAATTGTTTTTTTTTTCTACGAAACCATTGAATTTTCCCACAAAATGCATGATATTTAATGGAAAAGATACTTTTCTACGGGAGAGATGAATTTATTAGAAAATAGTTTAATTTCGCAAAAAAAAGTTGAAGATTCAACCAAAAAAAATATTTTGTTGTGAAGGAAACAAAATTTTTGGCAAAAAAAATCGAAGTTCTAACCAAAAGAGTTGCTTTTTAAAAAAATTGTTGAATTTCTAACTGAAATATATTACATTTGTACCAAAAACAAATTGTTTTTCTTTTACAAAACCGTTGAATTTTGCGTAAAAAAATGGTATTGAACGAAGAAGATTTTTTACTACAAAAGAGATTAATTTTATGAAAAAAGTTTTATTATCCACAAAGTAGTTGGATTTCCAATCCGAAAAAATTGGCAGTTGAGAAGAAAACAAAATTTTTGCCATGTTGTTGATTTTCTAATCAAAATGATGAGTCATCTACAGAACAATTAGATTTTTCAACCAAAAATATGAATTTACAAAAAATAATCGAATTAGCAACCGAAAAAATTACTTAATAACAAAATTGTTTAATTTTCGAATGGAAAATATTAACAAATATTTGGTACAAATATTATAATTCATTATTTTTTATTATTTATTATTATTCATTATTTCTTATAATTCATTATAATATTATATTATAATTTTTGGTACAAATTACATTTGTACCAAAAACAAATTGTTTTTTTTTCCTACAAAACCGTTGAATTTTTACCCGAAAAATATGATATTCAACAAAGAAGATTTTTCACTTCGAAAGAAAATAACTTTATGAAAAAAGTTAGATTTTTCACAAAATCGTTGGATTTTCAACCAAAAAAAAATTTTCAGTTGAGGAGAAAATAAAATTTCCGCCGACTTGTTGATTTTTTATTCAACATCTACAAATAATTCAATTTTTTAACCAAGAATATGAATTTACAAAAACAATCGAATTTCTAACCGAAAGAGTTACTTTCTAACAAAATTGTTGAGTTTTCGAATAGAAAATGTTAGATTTTCAAAAAACAAATAATTTTTTTCACAAGACCGTTGCATTCTCCACCGAGAAATATTATTATTATTATTATTATTATTATTATACCATTAAGCCATATCCCTTTCGGGGTTAGCTTAATTCGTTTACGTT
>WSXT02020403.1:0-14175 GCA_011762715.2 Neuroterus valhalla | reverse complement strand
TGCTGCTGTGTAGTGACAACATCATTATGAGACGAACTTCATATTACACCAATTACTTGATATTGTGCCTGCGAAAAAATCTGCGCAACAAATTTCGATCTTTGTTTTTAAATTTTTTGATTGTTAACATCTTAACTTTATCAGGCACTTGACTTAGTCCGTGGCTGGTGATGAAACACCGGGCAAAAAGACCCGAGATTAATTTTCGACGAAATAATGATCATAATATATAACAGGACTTTCATTTAGTTTTATTATTATTATTTTATGTTTTTTGTAAATGTTGTACATAATTAGGATATTACACTATTATAATTTTTCCCAATGATAATAAGTATAAGATTATATTCGGCGAAAGTTGGGAAGTGCACTGCTTAAAACTTTAGCATTGACTAGCGTTTTGGAACTTTCCTTAGAACTAATTAACAAAACACTTGAAAAATAAGTTCCCAAATTCTAATGGAAGTAATTGTTGTTTGAAATTTCCGAATTTTAATTTCTGAATTATTCAATTTGAAAACATGTGTATATAATTATTGATAAATCATTATAGCTCCAGTTTCAATTGTGATAGAACAATTTCCAAAATGAGTTCCTAAACTTACAATACATAATATACATGTAATTACAATATACTATAATATAATACAATATATGATATAGATTAATATATATATGTAATAACCAGTAAAAAAAATCTGCCCGCTGCGCGGGCACATTCCCATAGCGCGCTTCGCGCGCGCCTCGCAAGTTTGAGCGCGCCTAGGGCGCACGTCATTCGAATCTTGCGCTTCGCGCTCGATAATGTATTTACCTCGCGCTACGTGCTCGGTTTGTTTTTCACCTCGCGCTTCGCGCTCGGCTTCATGCGTGCTTGGTTCAGTTTACAATGCATGTAATGCATACACAGAGTTGTAAATTTTGCAAAACTGCTGACGTCGTTTACGTTTCGAGATTCAACCTTGTGAATATTTCGTGAATAAAATAATTATACTTCGCACTTATCTTTTGGAGTTTGAGACCTAATATTTCGTTTACCAGCACATGGCATTTACAAGGATGCATTCGAAGCCTGGCTCAGGTTCTGAGAGTGCAAGGAGTGTGTTTTTTAACCAGAAAATATTTATTTGCGTTGAAAAAACTATTTTGTAGAGACAGCAAAAGATTTTATTCCAGACAAAAAAAATTATTTGGTTAAGCCTGCAAAAGTATTTTGTTGTGTGAACCAACGAATTTTGTTGAACCAAAAAAATATTTAATTTAGGTAGCAAAACAATTTCATTGTCTCAACAGAAAAATTTGGTTGAGACAACAAAACAGTTTTGTTTGACTAACAAAAAGTTCCATCAAAAAAATTTTGTCAGCCCAACAGAATTGTTTTGTTACATGATGAGCAACAACGTTATTTTGTTAAGCCAACAAAATTTTTGTTAGTCAAGCAAAACAGTTTTCTCAGTGCACAAATTATTTTTCATTATTTTTTTCGCGATCAAAAATGGTATTTTCGATTTTTTGAGAAAATTCAAAAAGTCGTATTCACTATCTTGTAGGGCCTACTACAAGAAACCATACTTACAATTTTTGAATCTTGAATAAAAAAATCCAAAAAAATTTTCATAATGCTACCCCTCTTTCATTTTTGATCCAAAACAGCTGGCTAACAAACTCGATTTGTATTTTTGGTCCCTCAAAATGAGTGCCAAAGCACGATCGAATATGAGCATTCTTTCGGAATTAATCGAGTTTACAAATATTTTTATTCTCATTTTCTTTTATATTTTTGGATTTTGAAAATGCCACAACTCTGACAATTTTGGTGTTATTAAAAAAAGTCATGATGATAAATTGTTTAATTTTTTATCTACTACAAGGAACCGTACTTACAATTTCTGAGTCTTGGAAATTAAAGTCCAAAAAAATGTTCAAAACGCTCCCCCCCCCTTCGATTTTTCATCCACAATAGCTGGTTAACGAACTCATCCTGTCTTTTCGGTCCCTCAAAATGTTTGCCAAAGGGCAATCCAATCCGATCATTCTTTCGGAAGTTATCGAGTACACAGATTACAGACTACAGACAGACAGACACCTTCGTAAAAACGAAATTTAATTTTCACATAAAACCAATACCTCCTCATTCAGAATGAGAATGTAAAAGACAGGCGTAAAGAGCAGAATAGTTTTTTGGGATTAACTTCATGGTTCTTACAGAACCATAAACTTAGCCGCTTACACTTTAAAATTATTATATACGAAAATAATAATAGGAGTAATAATAATAATAATAATAATTGGATAAAATTGAAAAAGTTAAATATAATTTATACCATGAAAGAGGCATACAAAAAAAGTGTTCTCGGAAGTTTTCTTCGGTATACACGACTACCAAGAGTCTAGTTTCTTGGAGTGTAAAACGTGCGTGGAGTGCACTCAGCTAGAAAATGATATTTCTGATCTAGCATGCTTCCGACATATCGCATCAGGGGTTGCGATGGATCTCAGAAGTGGCGAGAAAGAGGTCTATAGAAGAGGTCGAGTTATGTCCGGATTTTATCAGGCTCGTTTGATCAAATTGGTTCCAGAGTTTGTTCAACAATACCTATCTCTGACTATGTAAACATTCACAATGGTTAGTTTCAACTACACGGTATTTACCTTTCCAACCATCCTGCTCTCTTGTCTTGTTAGAGAACTCTCATTTTCCCGAAACTAACATCTCTAAAGTATCTGGCAATTACCAATTAGAGTTGTTCTTCATACCGTAACTCCTTTCTCAAACAAGTTATTCAGAGAACTCGATTTTAGGAGACAAGAACAGATTTTGTGGACATTCAAAATAGAAAGTATAATTCGATATTTATAAACGTGAGTTTTCGATACGAAGGAATAATACCAGAAGTTTCATTTATACTTGGCAGCTGGTTGATTCTTCGAAAGTATTCGAAAACATAGCATATGTCATCGAATCCGATATCTGATCAATGTTTTTAAATTCATCCGAAAATACTTCTGCAATTGTATTTGAAATTTCATAAGTGTCCATTTTTAAAAAAGTCAATTTGAAATTGGTTTCTCCCAGATACATCAAGTCAGATTTATTCTTGTAAGAATGTACCGCAGGAAAAACATTGTTATAAAAATATTGTCAACAAAACATTGTTACAACAGGATTGAAAGAAATTTGCTGGGATAATTTGGTCATGTTGGAAGAATGAATAAAGAATAAATGATGAATTATCCAGGAAGCAAGTGAATACAGGTGAAGTAAATGGTAGCGTTCCCAGAGGGAGACCAAATAAGGAATGGTTTGAATGTGTCGATAGAACTCAGGAATTATAATAGCTCGCAAAAAAAGATGCATGGATGTAAGGGAAGCTCAAGATGTATGCAAGGGTACAGATGTGTGGAGAAAAATAGTTTACAAGAAGAAGACCCGTGTGAAGAGGTTTTCTTAGCTGATTATTATAACGACTCAGCAAAACTCTTCACCAAGGGTGATTGCTGGAGAGATCGTTCAGCGATCTGTGTCGAAGCTGTGTTGTAAACTCAACCTAGACTATTGAAAATTCTACCATAAAAATACGAGAAATGACCGCTTTATTTTTATAAATCAGAAAGAGATCTTATCATTTGATTTGAAGAATGTAACGTTCCTGTTATCTGATTCTCAAAATTTAAAATGTATCTATACGTCATGGGAGGAAGAATTTATTTTACCATTATAAGAAAAACATTTTGCAAATTTGTTGCTTTGTGAAATTTTTTTAGCTTACTCGAATTTGCTAATCGAATTGATGATAGCCCAAACCTACAAAAACAATTATTTTCTTCAATTTTCCAAACAAAAATTATTTATCACGTTTTATTTGCTTCTCCTCATTTATCTGTCTTAAGACAGGGAATTTCAGAAAATAATTATAGTTTTTATTTTAGGACAGGGAGTTTCAGTGAAGAAGTATAATTTCACTTGAAACAGAGAATTTTTCATATGAAGCGGGAACTTTTTAAACTAATTTTATTCCGGATTTAGAATAGAAGAATTTAAAAAAGTCTTTCCTCCAATCCAAAATTCGTCACAATTTTCCCTCTTCTCAATTTTAAATAAAGAAAGTACTTCAAACAGTCTTTAGAGTAGAAGTAGTATTCCAGAGAAGATATATTTCTGAACTATAATATAAAGCTTTTTTTTATTGCTTTTTGCAAATTTATCCTTTTTCAGTTGAAAAATCAACTACTTGTTTGAAATTTAAACTTGTTTGTCGAAAATCAAATTTTCTTGTTAAAGTTGCATTATTTTGATTCAAATTCACCTCTGGTTAAAATTGTAACTTTTGTTAAAAATCAATTAATCTTTTTTCGGTAAAAATCAAAGTATTCAGTTGAACATTGATTTTTGGATTTTGAAATTAAACTATTTCATGTTTGGCTAGAAATTAATTTTTAAGCCAAAATTGCCACTATTACATTTTTGTTTGAGAATTTTTATTTTTATGGTTCAAATTTCAACCTTTTTTTGAAAAATTGAACTTTTTGGTTAAAAATTAATTTTTTTGTAAAAAATTGAACTATTTTAGTTGAATGTGCATCATTTCAGTTAAAAATTCGTCTTCCTGATTTAAAATGCAACTACTTTAGTTGAACATTTACAATTTCATTTGATTATTCATCATTTTGTGCATAAATGTAATAATTTGCTTGACAGTTAGTTTTTTTTTTGTTTTTTTGAAAAATAGTTTTTTTTTTGTTAGAAGTTAGTTTCTTTTCTTATAAGTAATTTTTTTTAACTGAACATTCAACTCATTCCAATTGAAAATTCCATAGTTTCAGTTAAGAATCTATTTTAT
This sequence comes from Neuroterus valhalla, assembly GCA_011762715.2. Taxonomy (NCBI): domain Eukaryota; kingdom Metazoa; phylum Arthropoda; class Insecta; order Hymenoptera; family Cynipidae; genus Neuroterus; species Neuroterus valhalla. The sequence goes on along the minus strand of WSXT02020403.1, from coordinate 9,334 downwards.
TGGTTAAACATCCATTTTTTCAATTTGGACTTTGATTAATCAAATTTTCGTTGACAATAGTTTTATATTAAAAAAAAAGAATCTTTAACTCAGGAATAAAGATTCTTTTTTTGATATAAAACTATTATACTTGGTTTAGAATTGGTTATCGTAAATTGATTTTTTTAATTGTAAGTTTAACTGTGCCAACTTTTGTGAAAATTTTTTTTTTTTGCGAAAATTAGAGTATCTTTCCAAAATTGATTTATTTTGCAATATTGGATCTGTGGTGTTAAAGGATGTTTAGAATAAACGTCATGAAGAAAAATAAATGTTAACGTGTTGCTACAAATATTTTATGGCCTACTTTATGGCAGCAAATGTTTTACAATTCATTTCCTTTTTTTTATATCATATTCAAACTGCTCATAATGTTGCGCTGTAATAAGTCATGTGCAAGGTGTATTTACTATTTACATTCCAAATAACATACATCTGAACATGGTACTGCGCAACCCCAAATTGAGACGAGTCAACTGTCCTATGCACACAGAACTGGAGAAGATGACCGAATATACCGGGTCGCCATAGTGTTTAGTTTTTCAGATTAAGAGTTGAGATTCTAAAATAATTTTGTTAATAAACTCACAAATTCTTTCATTGAATCATACGTAAAAATACCATTATCTAGACAATTGTAAATTTTTTTAATTATTCGCAGTAAGAACAGTTCTTTAGTAATTTTAACAAAAATTTACAAATCGAAAAAAAGTTCAAGTCCAAAGGTTGGAAGTTTAACACTATTTTACTGAATATGAGAATTTATTGTTCAGACGCTACAATAATGACATAAACGCTACATCTATAATGAAAACTTTCAAATTTGACACGGACACAGGCCGTAGAAAGTTTTAGAACTTACAGTGCACAACATGCAAATTGAATGTGCAATGTAAAATAAAAATTTACATTAGGCAAGAGCAAATTTTGAAAAATGAACATTATTCTAAATAGAAATCATGAAAATGTCAACATTTCGAGATTGAATCTCATAATTTGAAAAAATTTGAACTGAGTTTAATTACATTTTTCAATTTAGTCCAGACCAGTTCAAAACCTATTAAACTTGGGCGATTTTATAATTTTCATGTTCTAAAAATAGAATGGGCCTTAAACAACTTATCTCAATATTTATCAATCATGTTCATTTTCAACGAATGCATATTTGAATGTGGTATTGTTACTATTTGATAAAGACGATTTAAAGTTACAACAAAATCATTAGATTTTTTAAACTGGGGCAGGAGGGACCCACATATGCATTTTTTGTAATATTGAATCAAATAATTTTGATCGATCAACCGTAAGGGCAATCCATGGATTATCCAAATAGGCCCCTAACGGGGACCAATATCCCTAAGAGTGCTGAACGAGGCTTTTCTCACACGGGGTGTAGAATTATATATGCAAACTAATATTTTTAAACCTTTAAAAATTGAATAATTTGCAGATGGATATATTTCAAATTCAGCAAATCAAATTAAAGTGCCTCTGATTATAAAAAAATTTAATCCAAACGATAAAAGTGCCCAAATTGAATCGAAAGGCATGAAAATGGAACAATTTCTTCTCAAACTTGAATAGTTTTAATTACAAATGTTTGATATTAAAACACTGCATTAATTTGGTCTTCAAGGAAGTTTTTCATTCGATCAAAAACTAAGGAATTCCAATGAAAATATATGACTTTTTCATTTACAAATATGCACTTACTATTGTTTTTTTTCTCATGTTCCATTCAATTATATTCTATGGGTTGTAAATTTCTGCATCTGGTTCTTTGCAGGTTGTAAATTGATGGAAAATATGAGGTATTTTACCCATTTGCATCGATTGAACACCGTGAATGTCAATTTTCAGGAAACACCCTGCATAACGCATACATAATACACTGAGAGTCATGCGCACAGTAATAATTCTCCGCTTGCGCGTTCTTGGTGTTGCAGTATATCTACGCTAAAATCCATGGAGGTTTCATGGCGTCATAGTAATCTCCGCGCTGGAGATAAAGACGACCAGAGGTAGGACCGCCATTAACGTTGCATATCTGCATTCTGCAAGACAGAATTATTAAACACATACTCCGACGCTAAAATTTCACATTTTCTCTACCCTCCTCAGAGCATCATAATCAATACACTCCACATTCCATAAAAAAATTACCATGGCAAGAATATATCTTACACTCATCTATATCGAAAGAAATTTCATTTCAATATTCAATAAATGTGTTCCAAGATCAAAATAATTCCATAATTTCTCTAATTTAGGGATTAGATAAAAAAGTTGGGGATTCTTTGAGAGGGGGTAAGGAATTGACAGGGCTGCCACTCAGTCACTTAAGTCACTTTTAGTCACTTTTTTATTCCAAGTCACTTTTTAGTCACTCTTCCAGGGTGGAGACTTGAGCAGAAAACCGGAGAGACCAGGAAATGACCGGGAGTTTTATTGACCGGGAAAAAACTGGGAACTCACTGGAAATTTAATTAGAAACCGGAAATTCACTTAACTCAACCTAGATTTTTAAGAATTCTGCAGAAAAAATACGAAAAAAGACAGCTTTCTTTTTATGAATCAAAAAGGGATCTTATCACTTGATTTAAAGACTGAAACGTTCGTGTAATCTGATTCTCAAAATATTTAAATATATCTGTACGTCATGTGAGTAGGAATTTTCTTCCCATTGTAAGAGAAACTCAAATTTCATAATCGAATGGATGATAGTCCAAACATATAGAAAGAATTGTTACCTAATAAAGAATTGTTACATAGTAAATATGACTTGGGACGGGGAGTTTAAGAAAATAGGTATAGTTTTTATTTTAGGGCAGGGAGTTTCAGTAAAGAAATATAATTTTTACTTGGAACAGGGAATTTTTGTGCATGGAACGCCAATTTTTTAAACTAATTATATTTCGGATTTAGAAGAGAGGTGAGCTGAGAGAGTAGAAGTGTAGTATTCTGAAGAAGAAATATCCCTGAATTATGACAAAAAGCTTCTTTGCATTGTTAATTGCGAATTCATCCTTTTTGTGTTAAAAAATCTACTACTTTGATTGGGATTCAAACTTGTTTGTTGAAAATCAAATTTTCTTGTTAAAGTTGCATTATTTTGATTCAACATTCATCTCTGGTTGAAATTGTAACTACTTTGTTAAAAATCAATTTCTCCTTTTTGGTGAAAATTCAAGTATTTATGAGCGTTGATTTTCTAAACTGGGAAATTTAAGTATTTCTTTGAAAATAAACTTCGGGGGAAATTCGCCTTTTCTTTAGAAAATTAATCTTTATAGTTTATGGTCGAAAATTCATCTTTTTGCTTGAAATACATCTACTCATTTAAAGATTCATCATTATCCCTGAAAATTTATCAGTTTGGTTGAAAATCAATTACTTCAACTGAAAATTCAACTTTTTTATTCTCAGTAAAAAATTGATGTTTTCTCGTTCAAAATTCGACATTTCGGTGAAATTCATGTTTTTGAATTAAAAATTCAATTATATCGTCGAAACTCCACATATTTTGTTGAAAAATCGATTTTTTCTAGAAAATTATCTTTTTCTTCGGTAGTTAATATTCTTCTTCAAAAGTTCTCCTTTACGGTTAACAATTCAAGTTATACAGTCAAACATTTTTCATTTTAGTCGAACATTCATCTCGTTGAGAACTCTCATATTTGATTTAAAATTAATTTTTCAAGCCAAAATGTCGCTTTCCCATTTTTGTTTGAAAAATTTCATTTTTATGGTTCGAATTTCAACCATTCTGTTGATAAATTGTATTTCTTGGTTGGAAATTAATTTTTTGTCAAAAATTGAACTATTCTAGTTAAATGTTTATCATTCAAGTAAAACATATTCGTCTTTCTGGTTTAAAATTCAACTACTTCAGATAACAATTTATAATTTCATTTGATTCTCCGTCATTTTGTGCATAAATGTAATAATTTGTTTGACAGTTTATTTGTTTGTTGAAAGATAGCCTTTTTTGTTATAAGTCATTTTTAACTGAAAATTCAACTTATTCCAATTGAAAATTTCATAGTTTCTCTTAAAAATCTATTTGTTTCGTTAAACATTCCTCTTTTTCCTAATTTAAAATTTGAGTAATCAAATTTTCATTCTATACTCTTTTTCAGTGAAAGTTGATTTATCTGTTTGAAAACTCAACTCCTTCAGTAAAAGATCCTTTTTTTATAGTATAAAACACTTATGCTTGGTTTAAAATTGGTATTTCAAACTAAAAATGTTACTATCCTATTTTTGCTTGAAAATGATTATTTTTGGACTTTGAAATTCGCCTATTTTGTTAAAACATTTTTTTTCTTAGAAAATGATTGTTTCTATTTGGAAATTAAATTTCTTGTTTGAATATTCAATTTCATGGTTGGAAACTGGAGTGCTCGAGTTGAAACTCATCTTTTTAGTTGTAACTTCATCTACTTGTTTTAAAATTTAACTGTTCTGCTTGAAGATTCATAATATTATTTAAAAATTCATCACATTGGTTTTGTTGTTCCAGTTGAAGATTCATCATTCTACCTAAAAATTCACCAGTTTGGTTGACACATAATTTCTCTCCCTGAAAATTGAACTGTTTTATTTTTAGTGGAAAAATTATCTTCTCTGGTCCGAAATTCAACCATTTGTAATAAAATATGTTTTTTGGAATTGAAAATTGAATTATTTCTTTGAAAAATCGATTTCTGGGTAGAAACTTTTCTTTTTGTTTGAAAGTTAATTGTTTCAATAGCCTAAAATTCGAGCGTTTTATTGGCAAATGATATTGTTTGGTTTAAAATCAATTTTTGGTCAAGAATTTTTCATTTTGTTCAAAAACGTAACATTTTTGAAGTATTTTTTGTTGTTATTGAATGCTAGTTATTTTATGTTATAAGTAATTTTTTTTCAACTGTAAACTTAACTTATTCTGAATGGAAATTCCATGCTTGCATTTTCAAGTCCATTTGTTTGGTTAAATATATTTTTTCAAATTAAAAATTTAAGTATTGAAGTTTTGGTGACAATTCTCCTTTTTCATTGATAATTAAATACTTTCTTAGTTTGAAATTCAACTATTCTATTGAAACAATTTTTTTTGATACACAATTAATCTTCCAATATGAAAATTAATCTTTTTGTGTAAATATTCACCTTCGTGGTTGAAAATTGAAGTGCTCCAATCAAACATTTATCATTTTAATTGAAAATCCATGCTCTTGGTTTAAAATTTATCTGTTCCAGTAAAAGATTCAAAAAGCTTTTCGAAAATTCATCACTTTTGTTGAAGAATAAACTATTTTGTTTGAAATTGATCTTTTTTCTCTATTTTAATATAATTTTTTCTCAATGTCAAGTTTAATTGTTCCAATCCTTGGAAGAAACATGATATTTTTCCGTGGAATTTTTTTTTTTTTTTTTTTCAAAATCATTTCATTCTGCAATTTTTGATCTATTGTGTTGAAGGTTGTTCAGAATGAACGTCATGAACTATAAAAAATGTTTTCGTTCTGCGACAAATATGAATATTTTACTTTTATTTGACCGGGAAAATTGAAAAACTCGACCGGGAAATACAGGGAATAGAAGATCAAGAGAACATTTCATTCCCAGCTTTACTTATCAGCATCCATCTTCAAATATCAAGATTTCTATGCAAAATAGTGTTTTCAAGCAGAGGTCTATTTTACTTTATGAAATATATAAATATTTGATACTTTTGATTCTGAATTCTATTTCTTTCAGGTAATTAAACTCTTATCTGTATGATGTATAATTAAAGACTGTTAATTAAGCTCGAAATTATAGCCTGTCTCTTGACCCCGATCAAGTTCATGCCTTTGAATATCATGTAATTAAAATAAGGACCTTGCTTTTTATATGCAGCGCAGGATTTACTTTACGCGATTTACTTCAAGATTCTAGTCTCCAGTCTCTGGATCCTCGGATACGCCAATTTTCTTGTTCATTTCCTTGTTTGCTCGACTCCTTTTAAGAAGGACTCAGACATGGTTGCAGAAGCGAGGAATCGGATCAAAGAGTCCCGGCAAAAAGATGAACAAAAAGTTCTCCAAAAGTAGAGGACAGTTTTTACCTGTTTGTTGCCGATTTAATTCAAAGGTGCTTTCCACTTTTTATCATGATCTGATTACAATATTTCAAGGAATTGATTGTCAACAGAAATTTTATTCTCGAAGAAAAATCGGGAACAGGCGGGAATTCTAAGTTTCACGATAAAAAAACCCATAAACAAATTTGCATTACTGAATATTTAATTACAAACGATTTTTACTGTTCTGAACTCAATAATGCGATTCTTGATTTTTGAATGGTTTCACAATTTCCAATGATATAATTCTTTAATTTCCGATTTCTTGCGATTTTAATTGAAATCTTGAATCTTGAAATCAGTCAATTTGAAGTTTTAATTTTGAGAGTTCCAAGTTCGATTGAAAATTTCTTGATTCTAATTGTATTTTCCTCTCAATTTAGAATCTGATGGAAACATTCTTTGATTTGGAATTCATCGAACTTCAAATTTTATATTTTTCAACACCAAAGTTTGGAATTGCATAAGGTTCAAACTTCTGTAGGTATTTCGCTGAATATCGAACATCATATCGAATTCCGTTCATTCCCGAAGGCTTTATCTCTTGAAAGTGAAATTGTGTGTGATTTAAAATAGTTGCAACATGAATTGTCTTATTTCCGAAACTTCCATGTAAATTCTTGCTAAGAATTACTTCCACGGATTTCAAGACTTTGAAGAGGATTTAATAGGATTCCAAAATAATATAACTAATTTGAAAACATTACGCCGGTTACAGGAGATTAAAAAATCTTTCCACGAATTTCAACCAGTTCCGTAAGATTTTGAGGCATTTTAAGAGATTTCAGGGTGGCGACTTGACCGGAAAACCGGGATGGACCGGGAAATGACCGAGAATTTTATTGAACGGGAAGAAGCCGGGAAATGACTGGGAATTAGATTCAAAAATCGGGAAATTACTTGTATTAACCGAGACAATTTAAAATTTTACCGTAAAAATACGAGAAATGACCGGTTTCTTTTTTTATTTAAAAAGATATCACTTCATTTGATTTGAAGAATTTGAAGCTTCTTTAGCCAAATATATCTGTACTTCATGTTGCTCTGTGGAATTTTTTCTAGCTGACTCAAGTTTGATAATCAAATTGATGATAGCCCGAACATACAGGAAGAAGTATTTCCTCAATTCAAAAAAAAATGTATTTATCACGTTTTATTTGCTTTCTCCTCATTTACCTGACTTGGGACAGGGAATTTCAGAAAATAATTATAGTTTTTATTTTCGAGCAATATTTGGATGAAAATTTGTCTTTATGGATTGATTAATTAGTTCTTTGAAAATTCACATATTTTGTTGAAAAATTGTTTTTGGGTATAAAATTATCTTTTTCTCCGAAAGTTACTGTTCTTCTTTGGATTGAAAATTCAATTATTTCGCTGATAATTCATGTATTTTGTTGATGAAATGGATTTTTTGGTATGAAATTATCTTTTCCTTCGAAAATTACTTTATTGTTCGGAAATTTTCCTTTGCGGTTAACAATCCAAGTTAAACAGTTGAATAATATATAATATATATAATATATAATAAATAATCAGTTGTTGGAAATAATTTTTGGTAAAAATTCAACTATTCCAGTGGAGGGTTCATCATTTCAGGTAAAAACTCGTCTTCCTGGTGTAAAATTCAACTGCTACAGTTAAATATTTACAATTTTCTTTGAATATTCATCATTTTGCTTTAAAATGGATTTGTTTGAAAGTTAGTTTTTTTTATTACAAGCTAATGTGTTTTTCTTATAAGTAATTTTTCCAACTGAAAATTTAATTAATTCAAATTGGAAATTACAAAGTTGTAGTTAAAAATTCATTTTTTTGGTTAAAAACCAAAATTTGAGTATTCAAATTTTAGTTGAAAATAATTTATCTTTTTTACTAAAAATTAATTCATCTGTTTGAAAATTCGACTCTTTCAGTTGATTTTTTTTTTATTCTACTTAAAAACTCTTATGTTTGGTATGAAGTTGGCTTTTCAAACTACAAATATTACTGTTCCATTATCGGTTGAAAACAATTATTTTTCCAGTTCAAAATTCAACTATTTTATTGAAATGTTGTATTTTTTGGTATAAATTTATTCTCCCTGTTTGACAATTATTCTCCTTGTTTGGATATCCACGTTCATGGTTGAAAATTGAAGTACTCTAGTTAAATGTTTATCATTATAATTGAAAATTCATCTTCTTATTTTGCAATTTGAACTGTTCCAGTTGAAGATTCATAATATTATGTAAAAATTCATCACTTTCGTTGGAAAATAAACTATTTTATTGGAAATCCGTTCTTGATCTGATATCGTAAATTGATTTCTTTGAGTTTTAAGTTCAACTGTCCCAAATTTTACCAAAAAATAATCCTATATTTTCGTGGGAAATTTGAGTATTTTTTTCAAAATTATTTATTTTGCAATTCTTGATCCGTTTTGTTAGAGAATGTTTAGAATGAACGTCAATAATTTATCTAAATGTTTGCGTTTAGAGACTAATATTAATACGTAACCTTTAGTGGAAAATTGAAAAACTTCACCGGGAAAAACCGGGAAATGACCGGGAATTTTCAATTGTATGTCACAATATGAAAAATATGAAATTGCAACAGAAAAAGAATTCATCCACTAAAAAAAGAAAGAAATTCAGTCCAACCACAAAGGTTGAATCTATATCTCGAAAGACTAAGAAGGTTCACTTTCGGAGGGGGGGGGGGGGGGATTTTTCTAAAAAAAAAAAAAAAATTTATAAAAAAAAATTTTTTGGCGGGCGAATATAAGCATTCTTGAATATTCATGCAGATTCTTTAATTTGAGATTCTTCTATATTGAAATTTGTCACTTTTCACAACAATTATTAGAACACGTATTTTGAAAAACATTGGAAAAATAAATGTATCTCAAATATAAGATGTGAACCGCATCGAATCCTCTCTTCGACTGAGTGAAGTGATGATCCTAAGAAATGTAGGCCGAACCGAGATTTTATTATTATATTATTATTATTACTATTAATATTGTTATTATATTCGTCAAAAACTGATCTCGGGTTGTATCACCCGGTGTATAATCACCAGCCACGGACAAAGTCAAGTGCCTGGTGAAGTCAAGATGTTAAAAATGTTTAAATATTAAAACAAAGTTCGAAATTTGTTGCGCAGATATTTTGGCAGGCACACTATTGAGTTATTTGTGTGATA
>WSXT02020381.1:0-14176 GCA_011762715.2 Neuroterus valhalla | reverse complement strand
CCGATTTTCAAGGTCAACAATGTTTCGAGGAATTTTGAAACTATTTTTAACGTATTCAGAGCATTATAATTCAGCCTTAAAATATATAATATTTTGTGCCCCTTGGGTGGTCGATATATCGACCATCCCCGCAGCTAAAAGGTTAATAAAATTGCCTCTAAACCTATAAGACTCTGTACAAATCTTGCGCTTAGAAAAGGAACTTTATAGTTAGAAGTGTGAGACTTCATAAACGTCAAGAATTTATCATTTTACGGAGCCTTTTTTCGAAGATCCTCTTTTCTCGGATATACATGTCCGTACTCAATAGAAGAAAAACATGCAGGTTACATTCGTTTGCAGAAACGTATGGTTTCATGATAACGCTGACGGAAGGGATCGGACGTCAATCATCTCAGTTTTGTTATCAGCATTATGTTCTATTATATATACATGTACATATATTATTGAAATAAGTGAGGTATCATCTATTTTGTGAGAGCCTGACTTATCTACAATGGAATTATATTCATATTCAAATATGAATATAATCCCATGTCTTTCTTGTGGCATTGCCTCTGTCGATTTTTGCTATCGAGATGAGCGTTTTTAAGAACACTTTTTAATGCCATTATGTATATCTATACCCTCCTGGAACATCGCCAATGTATAAAAGCTAGAATTAATAAAAATGACCCCTCTTATGAAAAATATTTAAAACTACCTAATGAGAAAACTAAGATACAAAAGCATTAAAATCCGTACTTATCGAATTTATCGAAGTGGAATGAACGATTCTTGTTTGAGAAATTCGTGGGATGCTGTACAAGAAACAAGCTTTCTCCTGTTGAAAATGATGTTCGTCACATCATAATCATTAACATACGCATAATAAAGTGGCACAAATAAATAGCCTCCGCATATTAATAAAACTTAGTTGAATAGTATTATGATGTTTCATGATGTGAAAAACATTATTTTAAACATGAATGTAGTTTTCTAATACAAAGCATACAATGCTGATTCGTTAATGTGGAGGTTAATTGTTCGACTCTCTTTCCTTTCCCTTCCATCTCTTTGCAACACTTTTTCGCCGACTCCTACTTCCCTTCCCTTCCATGGGTTCTCTTCAAATTTCCATGAACTCTTTCCTGCCTTTGTCTTCAATTTATCCTTTTGAGTCTCTTGTCTTACCGCGTACTCTAGAGTTATTCATTCTACCCCTTATTTTCATCTTACATATCGCTCTTACATCTTCTCTTTCTCCTTTTCCTCCTCCCGTTCCCATATCTCTACACCATAGCTAATCCCATGCCAGCGTATACTATATTCTCATACGCCTCTTCCTGTTTCTTTTGAACCTTCCTTTTCCATTCCTATCCCTGCTCTATTACGCTCGCCATTTTTCCGATCCTTTCCCGAATATGAGCTCCATGTTTCCTATTCTTCTACACTATGAAGTCGCGATTCTTGAATTCCTATTTCACCTCTAACTTCTTACCTTCATATTTTGCTCTCCATTTTTTCTTTCTTCCTGCCCCATTTCTAACCCTCATCACCTTAGTTTTATCTCCATGGTGCCACTGTCTTTTCCTATTCAGGTATTTCCCCAATCATCCTAATGAACTTGCCATCCCTTCCTCATTATCTGCTTGGCGCACTATATCATCCGCATATGCCAGTGTGAATTCTTTTTCTTCGCCTATAGCTTCACTCCTCCCCATCCTTTTTCCATTATCTCCTTTACCGAATCTCTTCCTTTCTTTCTCTTATTCGTTCTTCCATCCTTACCCTACTTTTTGTCTCCGTAAAGATTTCAGCTAATCTATTTCTTAAATTCTCTCCTATTCCCTCCTCCTCTACAGCTTCATCCACCTTCCCCCTTCCCAATGAATCAAACGCTGCTTTTAAATCCACAAAGATCGCCATCAGTTCCCCTTTTCCTCTTTTGAGTCTTCTATTTATAATATATTTCTTCACGAAGATATAATCGATCATTCCTATACCCTCCCTGAGTCCATTCTGATTCAATGGAATTATTTTTTCTTCATCCACTTGTTCCTTGAACCTTTCTTAAACTATTGACACATATCACCATTATAATGGCAGTATCAGCGTCATTTCCTTACAATATCTAACCTCTTTCTCCTTTTCTTTTTTTTTACTATCGGTATTACTGTCCTACTGCTACTATCCTACTGCTTTAGTTCCCTTCCATTATATTCTTCTACTTCATTGAGGATTTTATCTATACCTGCTGTCTCCCCCTTCTTCACTGACCCTTCCTATTTCCTCCTTTGTGATATCCTATTCTTTATCCTCTTTTCTTTCATCTTTTCATCCTCTCACTAATTTTATTTTCCACTTTCAAAAATTCCGAAAAATATTCCCTATATTGAAACATTCCAATCTCTTGATTATTTCTATCCTTTCTTTTTCCTTTCTCCTTTTTACATTCTCTGTCCCAGCTGCTCTTTACCCCCTTCCTCCTTTTCCATTCACTGACTGCCCTCTCAATAGTATCCCCCAAATTTTGCACCTTTCCTTCCATGATTACCATTCATTCATTTACATTTCCTCTTTCAATTTTCACCATCTTTATCTTTTCCCTGAATTCTTCGACTCTTTCTGCTGACTAATTACCTTTCCCTGCGCTTTTTTATTTCTTATTTTTCTTCGCTGTTTCCCTTTACTTTTTTCTCTCTCATCTCTCTTTTATGAATGAAAGATGGTCCTAGTCCGAGTCTCCTTAGATAAGAAGCAGGTGAAAGTTCATTTTGTTTGCTGAAAACCCCATTTTTAAAATAAGTAAATAATTTGTTTCGGTTGGAAATTGATTTTTTACTTGGGGTTTAATTATTTTGTTTCCAGACGGGAGATGATCTTCTAAGTTAAAAAATCTATATATCTTGTTAGAATTTATATTTTTAATTTAAAAATCCAACTTTTCGTTTGAATTTATTGTATTTTTTTAAAAATGGACCTATTATTTTCAAGTTAATGTATTTTGATGCAAATTTGACAATTAGATGAAACTTAATGTTTTGTGTTCAAAATAAACGTCCTCTTACATATTTTCTGTTATTTTCAGGATATCAATAATATTCAAGAAAAGAGAGTGGTAACTAAAAAATTTTGTAGGAACAATTCCAAAAAGAGTTAATACTACCTAAATACAATAATTACTAAAAAATGATAAGAGATACTTTTTCTATTCGTTCCGACGCGGCTGACCATGAATCGGTAACAAAAAGCAAATGTTACTGTTTCCGTGATTTACCAATGAATAAAACTTATTCTGTTCGAAACGTAACTTTCTAATAACCAGATTAATTATATATTATGAAAGATATTTCAGAATCAGCAGTTTGCAATGTAAGAGTGAAAGTGGGAATCAGAAGTTTATTTATTAAAGCATGCTACCTTTTAGTCGATGGCAACGGTGCCAAAAGAAGGATCATCCTGCTTGTAGACATGAATGGCTGGGATTGGTCTAACGCAATTGCACAGACGGGATAGTTGGCCATATAAGAATTCCGAAATTGAATTGTAACATACAAAATTGATCAGCTCACGCTAGGAATGAGGCTGGTTCATTACAAATACATACTGCAGAGGTCAAAGCCTCAGTATGATTGACTTTGTTTAGGCGAATGCGAGACTAAGAGGACAAGTAAGAGATACAAGAGTGGTAAGGTGCTCTGAATCATGAGCGGATTACCCCTTTATGGTTCCAAGAATAAACTTTGGTTTTATTCTTAGTTTATACTATGGTTTATAGAAAAAGTCAAAAGGTTGAAGCAGACATGAGTTCAAAAAGAAAATCTACACAAGTCTTCATGATGAAAGAATAACGACAAATAATTTCTCCTCATAAGTATCTCGCCCATTACTGGATGAATCGAATATTTATAATATTCTCTAAGAATCATGAGTTTTATTCTGTAGAGAGGAAAGATTTGTTTTTATTGTCATTTAAGAAAAGCTCATTAAATTGAGATACATAAAAGGAAATATTTTCTTGTTCCTCTCATAATATCTAATAATCGTCGACGCCTTCTATAACCAGTGACTTGATTGCAGCCACATTTTCCCCCTCGAGATATGATCTTATGACCCTCCAGAGAAAATTGAATTCTCAGGCAAGCTTGAAAACATTCTTTGCTCTTATGGCTGGCATCTTTACTAATGGCTCACAGATGCTTACTACATACAATCAATCTCGAAAGTCTCCAATCTGTATGATGATTTATGGAGTCGAAGAAAATAGCTGTATGATGAATTTCTGCACATTTTGACGGATGGTTCTAAGCAATCTTTGGAAAAAAAGACTTTGGTTATAATTGTTGGTCGGAAGTTTCATTCACTTCCATTTATTTATCCAATCACAATTATTTATACGATTCTCTTTGAATGGTGTTGATCAAATAGGACTATCCAATCTTCCCTGAAGCCAAAGCAAGGACCTATTGTCAAAATTTCTGTTGAATTATAAACCATTATGAAAATTGTCAAATTTCATGATAAAATACACGCAGCGTACATTCTTAATGATCCTGACTAATCTTTATTCTACCTCTCTTCCTCCTACACGTAAATGGACGTGAATTTTCTCTGGCTTATTAGTTTATAGAAAATAGTGTAATTGATGTTTGCATGGTATCTCAGTTCTGAGGCAAGAGTGCCAACACCGCGGAATGCACGGAATCCATAAATTTGAACTTTTTGTCGTATATAAAGCACTAACAAAGGGCTGAGTTCTTGATGAGTTTTTGATTAGTATTAAAGTCATGATGATGTTCCTTGATATAAAATATCTTCTTTTGTGTTTCAAGAAAGGTTAATAAATGCCATCCGTAAATGGCGTTATTAATTTTACGCTTCATTTGAAGCGTAAAATGCATTTCATCCGGCCTTCATCCGGCCTCACATCGACAACCATATTTGGGTCCTTCCTTACCCCTCCCACAGCAATCCGGAAATTGGAAAAATTGGTAGAATGCGAAAAATGATGCATTGAGAATTCATTTGCACACAGTTAAAATGAATCGTGAGTGAAAGAGTCGTTTGAAGGTATCATTCACATGCAACGGAAATTATCTTCGGTAGTGTACATGTTACTAAGTTACGTAGGGTGTGATTCGCCGACCATTTGGGGTACGCAGTTCTATTTTAATAATTTTGTCAAATTGTAAAATTTGTCAAATTTATAGGAGCAAAGACATTCTGCTTGCAGCGTACAAGCCTCTCCAGTTGCAGTGGAAAATGTTTATTCCTTCCGTCATTGTTAACATTTTGTTGAACTTGAACTCATATCTCCTGTTCCTGAGCAGGAGATAAAAACAACAAATCACAAAAAACAAAAACAAAAGAAAAAGAGGCAATCAGGTCATGTCCAACATTGTAGATGAAAAGTGAACCTTCAAACAAGCTTAGTACAGTGTATCGAGAATTATTTGTTACGATAAGAAGCACCGAAAAATGTTTGCGACATCTGAAAATTTCAAATGAATTGTGAGATGAGTATACCTGTGGAGTAGGGGGAAAATATAAAAATTATATCGGAAAATGATTGAGCACTCACATAGCTACCCTGATCCGCACATAGAACTGACGCTATGCAAACAGGCTTGCCAGATCAGTAACTCCTCAAACCGCCGCCAGGGCGCGCCTTTATAGCGGGAAACCCGCGGCCGCTCATGTAGCCCAAAAACCGCGCCATGCTCGCTCAAATAGCCCAAAAATCGCGAAGTAAAGATTCAGCAGTATAATCGTTTTACCGGGAACCTACCCAGCCTGACCCAATTTGTGCAATCCAGGAGGAATAAAGTCACATAAATATTATTAAGAATCTAATACGTGAAAAAAGTCGCAGTTTAAAATATAATTTTGATAAGGCAGATCGTTTTAAAAATTGCAACAACAGGTTGACCTCGCTTTAATGAATAACTCAGCCGTTACAAAAATCGAGGAGTAGAGTAAAAGATTTCTTTTTACAAAAGTATGTTCATTCAAGGTAGCTGAAAATTAGAGCAAATTCAAAATATCGACACAACTTCCTATATCGGTATCATCAAAAAAGATCCGCTCGTCATCTTCATCCCCCGCGTGTGGATCGTTGTTCATACTTGACTCATCATTTAAGTCTTGGTACATTTGTGCCGTGAAACGTTCCAACATGTCCTTTGTTACGTTTAAATCTTTACAGCACAATTTGTTTACCTGAACTACCAGAATACATTTAGAATTTAAATTTGAAAGAAATGCACCATGAAAGAAAATTTTCCCAAAATAAAGAAAAAGCTTTGTATGACATTTTCATTCTGCTCCTTTCTAAAACGATAATTGCGGACAACTCACTGCAAGGTGTATGCGGACGCGGAGAAGACTGTCCAGCAATTTTAGCTTCATCCTATTTCTCCATTTAGTCTTTATGGCAACCATAAAACTAAACACTCTTTCAACAATTGCGTTGCTGACGAGCAATGTTAGGACGGTCAGCATAAACAGAGCCAGCTCCTTAAATCTGTGCCTGCCGCCAGCATCGGTACAACTCAATACACAGGACCAGAAATGTAACACATCCATTTTTTCTACATCGCCGTTCACATCTGGGTGTGGGCCTTGAACGCATATTCGGGAGCTTTTGCGATTGAATGGCACACACATTTTACAAGTATTCAATTTCGCAAGTCCTTTTTTAAATAAGAAAAAAATGACACGCACTCCTTTTCCTTTTGGCCTGGCTTCTGTGTAACTTGTCCGGACATATTATTTTCGCCGTCCATGCCAATTGAATGCATTTGATCTATTGGGAGTCCAATCATTTTCAAGTATTCTTTAAAAGCATTGGCGAAATCTAAGCCTGTGCAACTGGTGACCTCAAAAATACCGAAGAAGTTAGTAACCATGGTTTTTTTCGTTTGGTTGACTCGTCGGCGATGATGGCGTACCGAGAATTCCCGATGTCATCAATCAGTTCCTTTTGAAATGCAGGAGATATAACTGACGAAATGAGGCGAGAACACTTCGTCTGATGAATTTTTAGATGTTCCAGAGTGGTCCCTTTCCCGAGTATTTCCAGCAATGCACATAAATGATCGGCCGTGTTGATAGAGCAGTGCATTGCAATGAAAACTGCAGGTTTTAAATCTACGCTCTTTTTATCGCCGTCAATGCTGAAACATCCTGCAAAATGGAACAAAAAAGAAATTGCTGAAACATTGTCCAATCAAGCAGGGTCATGGTGTTGAAAATACTTGACATAATTTCAACATTTCATTAATTTTTGTTGCTAAATGAAAAATATTGAATAGAACTTGATTGGGCAAAAGTGTAGAAAATACGAAAATTCTTTAAGATACTTAAAATGCAATCAATAATAACTCTTGACATGCTCGAATCAAATTATTCTCGTTTTCCTTGTGTTTCCGCGTGTTGGAATGTACTATTAAATCACTGTGATGAGCTCTGAGATGTTTTCTACGGAGCTTACAGTAGGCCTCGGGTTCCTTATTTAAAACGTCCTCTTCTATTAAAGGTTCCAACCAATCTAAATTCACACAGATGAAAAAGTTACATGAGTACTTTAAGTCATAATTTTGATTTTCTTATCAATAATTTTGCAAATTACTCGTGGTTCAAGAAAAGAATAGAGGTTATAAGTGCTACTTACGTTTCAATTTTCCCTCTCTTTACAATTAGAATTGTACTTCTTCAAATATCTCCCCCACTTGCCCGGCGCCATAATGTAGTTGGATCTTGCCGCAATTATTCCACCATTCCCATTCACACATGCGCACCGCGTAAGATTACTATATACCTGGCTCAGCTTGTCTCAGGTGAAAACCAAGCAGAGTATAACCATAGGGCATAGTATTAGCAGCCCTCTGTGCCGAGCCCAAGCCGAGACATAACCTGCTAAGAAAGACTTGTGCCGACTAGAGAGCACAATAGCTAGGCTCTCTACAGCGGAGAGCAAGAAAAGAGAGCAAAGAAGAGCGATATACAGGAAACGTCTGCAACAGCAGATGAATTTCGATTTTTCCTTCATTTTTCCTCTTATAGCATAAATTTAGCAGCATGCGAATGTTAAATAGCCCAAAACGCTATAAGTAGCGCGACTCAATTTTTCATAGCGAAACCACCAGCAAAAATAGCCCGAAACGCGGTTTATAGCCCAATCTGGCAAGCCTGTATGCAAATTATACATAGAGCGGAACGAATTAAGTCAAGGATTTACGAAAAACAGAGAGTTGCGTGAAGATGGAGAAAACGTTCAATACGTTGCGCAATCACAAAAAGCAACATAGTGACTACGAGTATCCAACAAACGCGGAGAAATTTGAAAGTAAAATAGATAACGCAAATGAAAGTCTAATGTAGACATTGTGCAAACAACAGAAAACAAGAGGGCGACAAGGAGAACATTATTTTGGCGGGTACATTTAAATGTAATTTTCATGAAGACAAGTGAGAAATCGAAAGGAAAATCAGAAAAATATTTTTAAAGTGTTCATAACCCTAGTAATAGCTGACAAATTTCAGAACAGTCTCTTATCAAACCAACATAAAGATAGGTTAGAAATAGTGAAATATTTCTCTAAAGAGTCGTTTTCTGTAACTAAATTCATTAGCAACAGCAGTTTATCATAGCAGTTTATCATATTACTGATGTGTATCTCATTTTCTCCTTTGACAAGATCCTTTAATTTGACAAAGCAATTGGAAACATATTTTTCGTATTGACAAATTGGAGTGATCATGAACTGTTTAGGCATAGATTATATGTTACGACTACAATTCCTCTGGGAAGAGTTGAGACATGTGAGAATCGGTTCTGATTGGTAGGGCGAACAAGAATAAGGAAGTCCTTATTAGAGCGCGCTTCTCAATTTGAATTTATCTTCCTCTTCTCTTGAAAATGAATACATAAGAAGAAAGGGTTGCAAAAATGTTTTTGAGCATTGAGAAATGAAGTAAAGGTATTCTGCATTATTACTATTTGAATAAAACAAAATCGCCAGGATAAAGAAATGCCTACATCCTAAGCATGCTCGGTTCAGATTTCAAAATCAAATCTTTATGTTTCACTCAATGAATATTATAACTGAATTTTTTGTTTCGCTTTATAACTCATCGGTTACAGAAACAATTTTCTTCTGAGGAAATTATTATGTAACTCTGTAAACTTAAGTTAAGTAGAATGAGAGTATTGAGTTTTGAGGTTAGAGTATTTTTGAAATTTTGGTGCACATTTGAATATGCTGATCGTTAGAGAGCAAGGTTTTACAATTATATAAATATAAAACAGGAACCTACCACAATAAATAAATGAAGAAATGTATGTTCATTTCAAATTTTTGTTCCTTAGTCTTTTAAATTTTATTGGGTATAGAGATTTTTGCTGCAAGTATTTCGAAACGAATCCTCTTCTTTAACGATTCCCAACAAACAAAAACTTCGGAATGAAGTTGGTTTGGTTTGACAACCTTCCCTACGCGCCTGCGATTTGTGACGACTTACTTATTCCGGTTGGCCCTAGTCGGGTGGTGGACCAACTCTCCCTAGAGGAACTTTAGTTTCGACTAAATTCGGAGATGGACGATAGAACGAAAATTCTATCAGGAATTAAAGGAAAAATGAAAGAGTTTGTAACAGACTTTTGATGATTTGAATGATAGAAATCAATCAGATTTGATCTTTTGTTAACAACTTCATTAACAAAAGACGAAGGACAATTGCTTACTCTCAAAGTATTTTTGGCAATTTCAAAATAAGCTTCGATAAAGCTTGTATGTGATAATTTTATAGATCTTCAAATCATGTTGTCAATTACACTGACTTTATATTTGATACCTGTGTATGAGAGATAATTGGGGCATCGAGCAGACCATGTAGTCTTCCTGTACCTGTTTGAGACAACACCTTCACCGACCCCGATGATACTGAGCTCTAGAAAATTGATTTGATTTTTTCTTTTCAATCTCAACAGAGAGATTTTATTTCGGGAGGTAGTTGTCAAACCAGATAAAGTATCATCAACTATATCCTCAGGAATGCTGACAAGTTAGCTGACAAGAACACACCCCATTTTTGCCTTCAGCTCGGCCCGAATTTGTGACGGCATCCTCATCCAGTGTATAATACAGATCAGGCTCGCATTTGTGACGCCATCCACTATTCAGGGTATACTATAAATCAGTGTCTGAGAGTCTTCGATTGTTGGGAATAATGATGGTTCCATCTTGGTTCCGAGACCTATAAGGAGAGAATAGAACACTCACACATAGCTCTTAACCTCACTTGACGCATAGGTTTTTAAACTGAGATAGCCGAGATAACACACAATTTTTACTTCAAAGACCATAACATAAATCTGAAAGAGCACCTGTCAAAAGTATCTCACATCGTTGGCTTATCGTACTCAAAGTGCCAACGTAATCTGAACACCGTTCAGATTCTACTAGCGACGAAATGAACTCCCAAGCTTTTACTAAGGACGCTCAGGAGGAAATAAGAAACTATTCTAAAATTTGGTCGAGTAGACCTAGAGTGGAAGTAATCGAACTAAAGCATTAAGGATGAAAAATGCTGATGGTGAACTAGTATGGGATAGTAGGACTGCTGGTATGATTGGTTTCACCGCTGAGATGATGAAGAGCAGTAACAATACTTTCTTGTGTGGCAGAGTTAGTTCATAAATAGGTGTGCTGTGAACAGCGAAGTTCAAAATGAAAGAGAGAACGCAATTATCGTCTCCATTTATGAGGAGGAGTGTAATAAAGGCGACTGAAAATATTAGAGGACAATGAGACCACATGGTAACGTGGGTGCAAAATTATTCAAAACACTTGTTGATGAGGTCGAGGAAATAACTATGGAGAGGATCCCTTAACTCTGAGGTGGACTTATGCTAAGGATATCATGTTTGGATCAGATGTTCAGCTTGAGACAGGTTACAGAAGAAAGTTCAAGAATATCAAGATAGGTTTTCTGTGATTTTATTGTTCTTAAAAGAGCTTTCGACAACTTGAATAGATATAAACTTTGGAAAGTCTTGAAAGAGTATAGAGTTAATGGCTGGCTCTTAATTGCAGAGAAAAAATATATAATGGTAGTGAAGCGAGTGCCAAAGTAAATGGAACTGAGTGATTGGTTTGATATTGAGTGAAGCGTTAGACAAGATTCCACTGAGTTCTCATGGATGTTCGATATGTTCATCGGCAAATGTCTGACGATGGTTTTTTTTGATAAAGAAGGTGTTTGTTTCGAGACAGCAAAGGTGAATGGGCGAGCGTTTGCAAATGTTAAGATTGTCAAAGGAGAATCAAATGATTTTTAGATTCTGGAAACTCTCCCTTTTCTTTCTGTGAGAATTTTTATATTCCTCAAGAATTCCCATTTTTCTGTATTGAGCTTCAAATCTCAATTACTCTAAAGTTATAACCCTCTAAGTGTTTCTCAAATATCTATAGTATAGTTATCAGAGTGAAATGAATTCCAAGTTTACAATTTACTCTCGACGATATAAAAAAGTTGTTCTCAAGGCAATGTCTCTCTAGAAGGGGTTGAGAATTGATAGGTTTTTGAGTAACATTGAAAGTAGAGGGTTAATACACTTGTTAATGCTAGTAGAGAATTTTTCGCGTCCGTAATACTTTACCATGAGTACGCAGCACTTTTTTTCTTCGGCTCAAGTAGGTGCTTGAGACTCTTGTAACATCGTAAATACTGTAGTATAAATTGAAGCTCTGCAAGCCTTTGTAAGAAGCATTAAATTGCGTTCTTAGTGTAAGAAAACACCGTTTTCGTAACACAAAACTCATACTTGGAAACTTCACAATCCGCGTTTCCTTACATTAGGTTTGTTTTCATGGTTTGCTGTTTTCAGTAATTAATTAACGATGTCACTCTGAGATTCCATTGCAATTATTCGCAGGCAATTACGAAATGTCTTCTTTATGTAAGCCTATTATACGACGAGGAAAGTATTGTAATTTAATTGAGAAGAGTTTGTAGAACTCACCAAAATTCGGAAAAAATCTCTAGATATCTCAGCCCAAACAGAATTTCGAGGGGCTTAAGAGAAAATGGTTATTCATTCGGTTAAAAACGACACTTGAATGATCCTTCGAGCCGAAGAAATCCGTCTTATTGGAATGAAAGTTTCATTCGATAAATTAAATACAACTTTCTGAGCAACAGATTCTGGATTTTCAGATGGTAAACAGTCTTCTGTCATAATTGAAAAAGGTAGATAGAATGAGAATCTAATAAGCTAATCATATAATTATGTATAAATCCATAGCTATGAAGCGTATTCTTTCTGTGAAAATAGGATCAACGGACTTCCCGTATTTAATTTCTTGGGTATAAAAGAAATTACAAGGAATACAAGGAATATTTGTAGGGACGAGGTTCAGAGTGAGAATAGGAAATGCGTAAGAAAAAGAGTTTTAAACTAGGATAGGACTCGTGCAAAATTGCTTGCTGAGTCCGGTATTGTTTAGTATATGTAATACTGATAGTCTTGAAGGGAAAGTACAAAGAAAAAGGAGGTATTCTTTGAGGTATCAGTGAGTTTCACTCTTAAGCATATGCGGACGATGTTGCACTTTCAGCAAAGGATGAAAAAGGGTTGAATTTCTTGTTGAATAGGTTTGAAGATAAGGTGCAAGGAGAATACTGAACTGGGAATAAAAGTGAAACCAAGATGATGCTCTTCAGGAATATCAAGAGTGAAGTAGATTGCGAGTAAAAGTTTACGAAGAAATCGTCGAATTAGAAGAAGAATGCTGCGTCTCAGGATTCTGATTTGAAGTTGGGGGTGGCAAAGAATTGTAGGTGAGAATAAGGATAGAGTGTGCGAGGTAAAAATGGGCTAAGTTTGAGGAATAGGAAAAAAAAGGTTGATGGACGAGTGGTGAATAAGGATTTTGATATTCCATGTGCAAGTATGTTTAGTCTTGTGCTATGGAGTAGAGATTTGGGGTTAGAAGCAGCAAAAGGAAGTGGTCTTCAGAAAAGATTATAGAGGTGGGTGATATGTGTGATTGGCGGATGTCCAGGATATATGCTAAGAGAAGAACGGGCAAGAGAGGAAATGGATGTCCAACAGTTTAGGAGGGCATAGTGGCTCGGGAGGAATCCGAAAACAGAGGAGGGGAGCGAAGTTGTACAAGCATGCCTAGGAGGACCGAACCATATCGATGCTGGATAGTGAAATAGACAAAAGTGTATAGGATGTGTGGCAATGAAGTGAAGTTGTGGAAACATGTGTTACAAAGGTGTACTGGGAAGGAAAAGGAATGCAGGAGTGTGAGTGATTGTGTGAGTGGAATCCTGGATAAAAGTGCGTCAGGTGTTGGAAGGATAGATGGATGGACTGAAAGAGCTGAAAATAGCTTAAGAAAGAGGTTTGTCCAGATAAAAGGATTGAGGCAATTAAAAAATTAGGGAAAACTATGTAATTTGAAGAGAACAAGAGAGAAAGAAGTCCTGGCAGATCAAATATGCGCACATAATAGTATTTCATTGATAGCAGTCAATCGTAACAGCAGATTTCAAGCGTTGTTTGATGAAATATGATGATTTATTTTAAATTTTGTCAAATCAGATTGATAAGCACCCTACTTGTGGTCGTTACAACATTCTCAAACTTCTGGGTAGGGAGAGGCAGGATACCGTTAAGTAGAATGGAGAGTGGTCAGATTCCCTGCAGAAAGAGAGTATAGGGACGTCAAGCACAGTGGGTAGTGCGCCAGTGACTTGCGTTGGTTACTGAAAAGATAAATCGTCAGCAACAATTGTATTACTCAAATTTTAAATTGGAAAAAATGGATATATAACTGAAAAAATAGATTTTTTACTGAAACTATGAAATATTCAATTGGAATAAGTTCAATCTTCAGTTGAAAAAAATTACTTTTAACACAAAGAACTAACTTTCAACCAAAAAAACAAGTTTTTCAAAAAATTATTACATTTTCACAAAAAATCATGAAGAATCAAATGAGGTTGTAAATGTTTACTGGAGTAGATGGATTTTAAACCAGAAACAGAAAGACGAATTTTTAATTGAAATGAGGAACATATAACAAGAATAGTTCAATGGCTACCAAAATGGCTACCAAAGCGCGATCGAATATGATCACCCTTTCAAAAGTTATCGAGTTCACAAAATATTTTTGATTAT
>WSXT02020370.1:0-14177 GCA_011762715.2 Neuroterus valhalla | reverse complement strand
TATATATAAATATATAACTGATAACTTTCCTGCTAGTTGCCATTTCTAACGGATTGTTACTGTCTATTTCTCTCTGAAGGAACGCATGGAACACCCGGACGAGATCGTTCCAATTCTCAACTCTTATTTGACGTTTGATTAGGTTCCCTTTTTTCTTGAGTTTTAAGAGTCTACTTCTATGTTTTTGTTTTGGAATGTATCTATCTTGTTTGAAAATTCAATTTCCCTGATGAAATTGCAACGTTTTTGATAAAATATCATCTTTCGGGGTCGAATATTCAATTATATACTTGGTTGAAAGTTAAGCCACTTCGTAAAAAACTAATTTTAAATTGTTATTAGTTGAAGATCCATATTTTCCATTACAAAATTTAACTATTGCGTTAAAAATTCTTTTGATCTTTGGTCGCATTCTCCTTTCATTAAAAATTTCGGAATATTTTGTTGATAACTCGTTTTTTCTATAGAAAACTAATTTTTATCTTGAAAGAGTGATCGTTTCGGCTAAAATTCCAACTACATATTTGATTGAATGGTGAAACTGTTCTTTCGAGAATTATTCATCCTTCAATATGCATAATTTCACTTAAAACTTCATTTCTTTCATTAAAAATTACACTTTTTATGTAAAACACATCATTTTGTTGAAGATTCATCTTTTTGGTTATAAATGTAACTATTGTGTTGAAAATTCGTTTCATTTTTGGTTAAGAATTAATAATTTTTTCGTAAAAACATTTGACTATTTGATTTTAGTCTCAAAATTAATGTTTCTCTGTTAGGTTCGAATCTCGCCGCAGCGATTCCGATTTTTCATATCGATTAAAACGTGCGATTATATATGTAGTGGATAAATTGAGTATATAATAATAAAAATGAGAATTGTACGCGTGTTTCCGTCTTCAATTGCATTTAATTTGTGCATTGAGTTCGTTCTTCTGGAGGTAAAATCTTTTGATCGAGTGAGTCATTTTTTCATATAGTGGTGTGAGATTCTCATATGTTTTGTATGACAATTCAAAAGATGTTTTTCATCTTTTGAATAAAACATATTACTATCATTTCGGATTTTCTTGTCAACTTTGATATAGTAAATTTCAATTTTAGAAAGATTGATAAGAGTTAACGCAACATCCTTTCCATTTTTTCTAACAAAAATATTTATTTTGCCAGCTGAAAAGTAGTATATTAATTTTTGATACGCCAACCCTGTTTTCCCTATTTTGGGACGATATTATACTGAATTTTTATTATTTATTCCAACAAAAAATCTCTCAGCGTATGACGCTCGACAATATTTTCTAGTAGAATAAGATGTATTCATTATTTATTTTTAAAATTTTACCTCTACATTCTTTTCAATGTATGTAATCTTGTTCTTTTCCTTTTTCAGGTGAGTTCTTTCTTCTTTCCTGCCATTCCAAAATGATTGATTATGATATCCCCACGTAAGTACTTGACCATAATTCCTGAATGCTCGGTAAGAGATACTATTTTTCATCCAAATTGTGTGTGCAAAATACTTTTCTCCTTTTTCCTTTTTGAACTCTTAAAAAAAACCGATACTCAAGAGTTCTCGGATTTTCGTTGCAACCCAACACAAGTTTATACTTGAATAATTCTTATTTTGGGAAAAATAATCCCATTTCGAGAACTCAGCAAATTATCTGCAACTGTTTTCCTGTGGAGTGATGGAATTCACTTCCAGTAAGTCTTGGATGTAATTGAAAGAGATGGACTTCTTACTAGATTTACTCACTCGATTGTTGGGGTAGAAATTTAAAAGTTTTTATGTTACGATTTATTGGAAATAATAAGAAAAATGTGAGAACTACGGAGTAATGAATTGCGATCTGTCATGAGATAGATCGTTTGCAAATGGATGCCTCGACTGGTATTGAATGGGTTGATCGGTGTGCAAAGTTACCACACGAATTACCGTACGGGCAAGGGAAGAAGACGGAGGTAGCGGAAATAGACGATTAAGTAGTTCGAGTTCCCATGAACCAATCGATCATTTAACGCTCCCTTTGCATTTCCGCATCCGATATCGGAAAAGTAGTTGGTGGAATTAAAGTAGGTAGTTGCACCCATTCTCCATGGACATCATCCCCACGAAGTGCGAGCTTCCTTGAGAAAATGCATTGATAGATTCAAATATACAATCCTGAATAATATTATCCTGAAGCATTTTGCTTCGGGATAATCAATGCACTCATTGATATTATACACTAAACTTTACTTGTGTCCTTAGAAATGTGGAAAACCATTGATGCCTAAAATTGTTAAGATTTCATCGATTACCGAAGTTTTTTATTTTAAATGTATAGGTAGGTCTAGTCTTATCTAATTAAAGTCATCATGAGAATAAATTCAAATGCATATGAAAGCAGGATGAATTAAATAGGTCGTAGATATTTTTTCAGTAGAGAGAGAGTTGTCTGACCTGATCCGCCTTCTACTACTTCCAGAACGGTTTCCCTCCAAACAGATGGTACCGAAACTTCACAAATTACTGTCTCCGATAATCGATAGTTGAAAATAATGCATCAGATTGTTCTACTTATTTTTATTGAATCAGCTGCAGGGTGGCGACTTGACCGGGAAACCGGGAATTTTATTGGCCGGGAGAAAACGGGAAATGACCGGGAATTTATTTGAAAACCCGGGAATCTACTTGACTCAACCTAGACTATTAAAAAATTCTACCGAAAAAGTACGAGATGGACCGCTTTCTTTTTATGAATCAAGAAGATATCTTATCATCTGATTAAAAGAATGTAATTCCTTTAATCTGATTCTTAAAATATTTAAATATATCTATGCTTCTTGAGAGGAAGAATTTTTATTTCCTTCCATTATAAGAAAAACGTTTTGCAAATTTGTTGCTCTATGAGATCTTTTTAGCTGACTCAAATTTGATAATCGAATCGATGATAGCGTAAACATATAGAAAGAATTGTAACCAAAATTTTTTAAGAAAAATGCATTTATCGCGTTCAATTTGCTTTTCCTCTTTTTTCTGCCTCGGGACAGGGAATTTCAGAAAATAATTATAGTTTTTATATTAGGGCAGAGAGTTTCAGTGAGGAAGTAAAATTCCACTTGGAACAGGGAATTTTTTACATGGAACATTTTAAAATAATTCCGGAGAAGAAATATTTTGAATTATGATAGAAAGCTTTTTTACATTATTTATTGCAGATTCACCTCTAGTTCAAATTGTTAATACTTTGTTGAAAATCGATTCAACTTTTTCAGGTGAAAACTCAAGTATACAGTAAGGACCTTCTTATGCTGGTCATAGGGAAGCGTGAGTGCGAGTGAAGACGCCATAAGAATAAACATAAGAGCATCTCCTTCACACTTCATGGTATGACCGGTATAAAAAGAACCTTACTGTATAGTTGAACATTGATTTTTTAATTTAGAAGTTAGACTTCTACTTTGAGAATTTATGTAATCCGTCACAAATTTGCCGTTTCTGTATAAAATTATTCGTTACGGTTAAAAATTTATCTTTTTGCTCAAATTACATCTACTTCCGTTGAAGATTCATCATTATACCTGAAACTTTATCAGTTTGGTTGAAAATCGATTTTTTCAACTGAAAATTTAATTGTTATATTTTTATTAGAAAATTGATCTTTTATAGTTCGGAATCCGTCAATTCGGCGAATATTTGTTATTTTAAATTGAAAATTCAATTATTTCGTTGGAACTGCACATATTTTGTTGAAAAATCGATTTTTTGGTAGGACATTTTCTTTCTCTTCGAAAGTTAATATTCTTCTTCAAAAATTCTTTACGGTTAACAATTCAAGTTATACAGTCAAACATTTTTCATCTTATTCGAACATTCATCTAGTTGAAAACTCTTATGTCTGGTTTAAAATTGATTTTCTGTCAAAAATTGAACTATTCTACTTGAATGTTTATCATTTCAGTTAAAAATTCGTATTTCTAGTTTAAAATTCAATTACTTCAGTTGAGGCCGAATTCATTTCCAGTCGGGCAGGCTGTGTAAGTTCAAGTTGCAGAATCGTTCCAAAATAAAATATGTTCTTTTTCAAAGGATTTTAGACGATACGTATTTTACCGATTTGATAAAAAATTTTTTTTGCCAAACTGAGGAGCGTTTGAACTTTTGACGCTCGTGATGTCTTTCATCGGAAATTTATCGAAAAAAATATTCGAAGTCTTCTAGTATTTGAACAAATTCAGATATTTGGCATTTCTTTTTGGATTCCTATAGATCTTATAATTCTGTTTCAGTTTCCATGAGAAAATTATGAAGACTCTAAAAATTGACAAAGATGGCGGCGGTTTTTTTGAAAATTTTAAAACTCAATTTTCTCAAAAACCCCAGCGTTTTTTTTCTGTTGATTTTTTTTCAAGTTAGTATGAATACAGTCAATATATTCCATACGAGTTTATCTTGTGCCCGCGTCTTGGAAAGGAGAAAGAATTTTTTTCCCTCCAAAAGAATAAAAATTCACGATTTTTGCAGAAACAAAAAGAGATGTGAAAAAGGTTCAATGATCAAAATTATTCCTAGGAGAAACCAATTTTTTCAAACAATGTTCCTCTATAAATGTAAACAGTCGAAGAAAATATTTAATATTTACTTTTCTTGTTTACCTGATTTATTTCAGCGAACATTTCGATTACGACGGAAGATAGAAAAAATCGCTAAGAAACTTTTTTGTAGAACTTTTTTAAAGGAATAACTTTGGTTATTGAACCTTTTTCACATCTCTTCTTGTTTCTGCAGGAATCGTGAATTTGTATTCTTTTGGAGGAAAAAAAATTCCTTCTTCCATCCAAGGCGCGGGCACAAGGTAAACTCATATGGAATATATTGTCTGTATTCATACTAACTCGAGAAAAAAATCAACAGAAAAAAAAACGCTGGGGTTTTTGAGAAAATTTAATTTAAAAATTTTCAAAAAAACCGCCGCCATTTTGTCAATTTTTGAGTTTTCAAAATTTTTTCGTGGAATCTGAAACAGAATAATAAGATCTATGGGAATTCAAAAAGAAATGTCAAATATCTGCATTTTTTCAAATACTAGAAGACTTCGAATGATTTTTCGATAAATTTCCGATGAACTACACGACGAGCGTCGAAAGTTCAAACGCTCCTAAGTTTGTCAAAAAAATTTTTTTAACAAATCGGTAAAATACGTATCGTCTAAAATCCTTTGAAAATCAACATTTTTTATGTTGGAATGATTCTGCGACTTGAGCTTACACTTCTGCCCGACTGGAAATGAATTCAGCCTTAAAAATTTACAATTTTATTTGATTCATCATTTTGTGTGATAATGTAATAATTTATTCGAAAGTTAGTTTTTTGTGTCATAAGTAATTTTCTTTTACTGAAAATTGAACTTATTTTAATTGAAAATTCCATAGTTTCAGTTGAAAATTCATTTTTTTAGTCAAACATCCATCTTTTCAATTTCAAATTTTCATTAACACTTTATCTTTTTTAATAAAAGTTAATTCATCGGTTTAAAAACTCAACTCCTTCAGTTGAAGATTCTTTGTTTTTGTATAAAACTCATATGTTTCGTTTGAAATTGGTTTTTTCAATTAAAAATTTTACTCTTCCATTTCTGGGGGAAAAAAAAATTATTTTTCGAGCTCGAAATTCGACTATTTTGTTAAAACATTGTATTTTTTTTTTCGAAAATCATTCTTTATATTTGAAAATTTATCTTCTTGTATAAATATTCACCTTTATGGTTGGAAATTGAAGCGCTCTAGTTAAATATTTATTTTTTCAGTTGAAAATCCATCTTTTTGGTTTGAAATTTAACTAATCTGGTTCAAAATCCATAAAGTTATTTGAAAATTTATCACATTGGTTGGAAGAAAAACTATTTTGGTGGAAATCCGTTTTTTTCTGTTATCGTAAATTGATTTTTCCACTTGTAACTTCAACTATTTCAATTTTTGTAGAAAAAATTATATTGTTTTGTTGAAATTTTGAATTTTCTTTTCAAAATGAATTCATTTTTCAATGTTTGATCTCTTGTGTTAAAGGTTGTTTCTAATGAACGTCATAAATACAAATAAATGTTTGCGTTTTGCGACGAACATGAATACGTCACTTCTAGTTGACCGGAAAAATGGAAAAACTCGACCGTGGAGTACGGAGAAATTACCGCAAATTTGAAATCGTCCGCCGAATCCCCACCCTGATCTGTTCAAATAAATTTTTGTCATTCTACTCATTTTCACCACAGACATTATAAATCTTGTTCTTAGGCTTGTCATTCTTAATTCCTTTGCTGTTTTTTATTTTTCTGAGTTCCTTTTAAATTTTTTCGGATTATATCACCCAAATTTGGTTTGCAAACGATTATGAATGATTATCAGTATTAGGTTTCGAGATAAAAATTCATTGCATCAACGGACTATTTCGATATTTTTTTAATGTAATTATTTCGATTACACCTCTTTTTCCGTTCAATTCGGGTTGGTTTGAGAAATCTGCTCTACTCGAACGGCGCTATGAAGCAGGACGAGCAATATCCTGCAGGACGTGTATCGGTCGATCCGTCGTTTAGAGTTTACGAAGTCTTTCTCGCGGCAGCCCTGCAGTTTATCGACATCCAGGTTCGCCTCTACCGACAAATTTGCTGGGTGGGTATAGTAATATCTTGGTGCCTTTGACCCAGCAACCCACGAAACATTCAATGAACTGTCGTGACCAGATTGCAAATTACAAATGATGTCGGTGGGATCACAGTAAAAACGATTTATTTGATATTCGAGTAGATATTGACCTAAATTCAGGAAAAAATCATTTTTAATTTTATAAGAGTGAAACTGGATTCAATGTGCTTTCAGAATATACGGTATATATTGTTTTCTCCTCTGAAAATGACTTTTTCGTGCCTTAATTCAGACAGAATACGTTATTCTGTCAAACACCACAATTAAGAATTCGGAAATTGTTAAAACTTGTTATATTTTGAGAGTTTGTTCAAAAATGGGTTTCCAAATTGTATATATTCTGAATTTTAGGAAATAAGAACACAGGTACGTAATTGCGTTGTGCTTTGAAGTATGCGCGTGTGGGAATGTAGTTTTTCGGTTTTTCGGTCAAGGGTAAATGCATTGAAAATATATCCAGGAAGTCTCAAATGAATTTGTTACCCTGAATCTATAGATCTTCAATTTTTAATATCACGATCACATTAATTTCGCTTCAATTTAAAATGTTTGGAGTATACCACGTGATCTCGTCCTGAGGATCGCGACTCGGTTAATCAGCTCTGATATAAGAGCGTCGAACCATAATCACAAAGCGCAGTAATTTTGGGTTTGACGAGCACGGAATACCAGCCAGTAAATCGAAATGAAACCGCGGCTTTTACTTCTCTGTTGTACCCGTGCGGGCTCTCTGTAGTCAACGATATCCTTTTCCCCCGCTTTGCCATTATTCTTTACGAGACACGCGCTCAGGACGGCAGAATTCAATGCGCCCTTCGAGAAAGAAAATTGAGAAAATGGTTCATAGCTGATTTCATAAAAAGAAATATGATTTCTTTTCTTCATCTCCCGCCATGCAAAAGCGGAATGATTATAATCTTTGACCTAACGTAAAAAGTTGCGCAATGTTTTTTTCATTAATTTCAGTTCAAATCTTCCTTAGCAGTCCATAACTACAAAGCGGGCAGTTCGAACGCTCGCGTGCATATTACGCTTTTTTTTATTACAAGGGAAAAAATCTGTAATCATTAATTGATCTTCATCATTAAATAAGGTTTACCCTTTGTATGAAATACAGTTTTTTAATATCATGTATTCCTACTGAAAATGCTTCAGACGGCCCTGACTGTTCACGTTGGAGGTTTGATTATTTGATGCGAAGGCTTTTCCAGGTCATGCCCCAAATCGGCGAAGGAGCAAAAGTCCAGTCTGTATTTCCGTCTCGTTTTTTGGAATTGAAATTTATATCTTTGATTGGAAGTCCTCCGTTGAATATTAAGAAGCTAGCAATATAAGTTTTTGTTAAACTCTGCATTTTAACATTTTCCACTTAAAACTGAAGTACAGAGCAAATGAGGATAGCAGTATGAAAAGTCGTGATATAAAAGTTGTTTTAGCAATCGCTTAGAAGGAATTACGATTGAACGTTGTTTCATCTAATCTTTTGAGCCGATCCAAGTTTTCGAATCGAAGGCCCGCCGCATAGAAGGTCGCAAAGCTGACTTTCTAAGACGGACGCGTTTTCCGCCCTAGCTGGGTTTCGATGAATCTTGATAAAAGAGGAGCGCTCGTCGCTATCGATAGCTTGCCTTGATCCCGCCGCTTAGTCGAGAACTCAACTTTCCTGCTGTCGGTTTGCTGACAAAGAGAAAGAAAATAGAAGGAATAAAATTTTTTTAAACCGTGTCTCTACTGAAGTTTTACAGGAAAATGTGTGGTCATCAATTGTACATCGGTTTTTGGAACGAAGTTTCTTATACGAGGGTATAGACCTAATCCTCAAAAAGTACCGTAACGCTGAAGAGCGTTATTTACTTTAGAAATGACGACGTCTCGGGTGTTACGCTGAAAAGCGTTATTTACTCTGGAATATGATACCGGTTGAAATTTTTACGAGCCTCTTTTACGACCTATTGATTTCACGAAAATGCAACTTCTTCCATCTCGAAAAGTTTTCAACCAATGTTTACATATTTGATACCTCATTGTTAATAAATTTACAACAAAGTTTGAATCGCAAAAATCGGGCTACTTTTGCGATTTGTGCTATTTCATTATCGTTTTGTAATAGAAGTAAAAATGGTCCGATTTTTTCGATTCAAGTTTTGTTGTTCTGGTAATTATGGAAGACTTTGAATGTGCATGAGCTAGTGGAAAATTGTGCAAAAATAATTGCCTTGTAAAAGTGACATGAAAGAGATGCGTCAGCGATCCTAATATACTCTCATGGACTAGCATTGACATAATGAACCGGTTCAAATTTCAACGACCCCTACTTACAACTTGTTTATTTGAATAGATATATGATACTGGTTACAATGCTTACAAGCATGGTTTACGACA
This sequence comes from Neuroterus valhalla, assembly GCA_011762715.2. Lineage (NCBI taxonomy): Eukaryota > Metazoa > Arthropoda > Insecta > Hymenoptera > Cynipidae > Neuroterus > Neuroterus valhalla. The sequence goes on along the minus strand of WSXT02020370.1, from coordinate 5,108 downwards.
TATAGATTTCTTAAGAATTCAACTTCTTGCATTTCTAAATTTTCAACCAATTTTCACACCCTTGATACCTTATTGTCATAGCTTTACAACAAAGTTTGGAGCGCAAAAATCAAACCATTTTTACGATTTTTGATATTTCTTTTTATCGTTTCGTAATTGGAGTAAAAAAAAAGTGGACGTGTCCAAGTGACACGCGGAAGGAACGGAGTTCCTTCCGTTGCCTAACAAATACTAAATTTAAACAATCCTAAATATTTATATAATAGTTATTCGTGTCTTTGAAACATACGGTAGGAACGGAGTTTCATATGCGTGCTAAGAAGGAAGGACGTACGTATATACGCATTCCTAAAATAATTATATTGTGGTAATTAGTGTCTCTAAAACATACGGTAGGAACGGAGTTTCGAATGCGTGCTAAGGAAGAAGGACGTATGTATACACGCATACCTAAAATAATTATATAATAGTAATTCGTGTCTTTGAAACATACGGTAGAAACGGAGTTTTGAATGCGTGCTAAGGAGGAAGGATGTACGTATATACGCATTCGAAATTCCGTTCATCCGGTATCAGGGTGGCGACTTGACCGGGAAACCGGAAAAGACCGGGAATCTTATTGACCGTGAATATATTCCATAACCCGAGAATTCACTTGACTCAACCTAGACTGAAAAATTCTACCGAAAAAATACGAGAAATGACCGCTTTGTTTCTATGATTCAAAAAGAGATCTTATCATTTGATTTTAAGGATGTAAAGTTCCTCTAATCTGATTCTCAAAATATTTTAATATATCCATACGTCATGAGAGGAAGGATTTTATTTTTTCCATTGCTCTATGAGATCTTTTTAGCTGACTCAAACTTGGTAATCGAATTGAAGATAGCCCAAACATATAGAAAGAATTATTACCTGAGTTTTAACATAAAAATGTATTGATCACGTTTTATTTTCTTTTCCTCCTTTATCAGACTTGGGACAGGGACTTTCATTAAATAATTATAGATTTCATTCAAGGGGAGGGAGTTTTTGTGAAGGAGAATAATTTCATTCAGAACAGAGAATTTCTTTCATGGAACGGGAACTTTCTAAACTAATTATAATTCGGATTTAGAAGAGAGGATTGTTAAATATCGTTCCTCCAATTCAAAAATTGTAACAATTTTAAAGTCCCCTCTTCCTAATTTTAAATAAAGAAAGTACTTCAAGCAGTCTTTAGAGTTCTTGAATTACGATAGAAAACTTGTTTATATTGTTCATTCCGAATTCATCCTTTCTTAGTCGGAAAATTAACTACTTATTTTAAATTTGAACTTGTTTGTTGAAAATCGAAATTTTTTTATTCACCTCTGGTTGAAATTGTAACCACTTTGCTCAAAATTAATTCATATTTTTTTGGTGAAAATTCAAGTATTTGGTTGAACATTGATTTTCGAATTTGAGAATTTAACTTTCTCTTCGAGAAATTATGTACTTCGAGGAAAATTTTCCTTTTTGTAGAAAATTATTCTTTATGGTCAAAAATGTATCTTTTTCTTAAAATACATCTATTCCCGCTGAAGATTCATCATTATACCTGAAAATTCATCAGCTTGGTTGAAAATCAATTTCTTCAACTGAAAATTTAAGTTTTTCATTTTTAATGAAAAATTGATCTTTTCTAGTTCAAAATTCGCCAATTAGGTGAAAATTTGTCGGTTTGAATTGAAAATTCAATTATTTCGTTGAAACCTAACACATTTTGTTCTTCTTTTCGGTTAACAATTCAAGTTATGAATTTAAACATTTTTCATGTTAGTCGAAAAAAAGTCACTTTTCCTTTTTTGTTTGAAAACTCTCATTTTCATTATGGTTCAAATCTCAACCATTTTGTTGAAATTTTTTTTTTTTGCATTAAAATTAATTTTTCATCGATAATTGAATTATTCTAGTTTAATTTCATCATTCCACTTAAAAATTCTTCTTTTTGGTTTAAAATTCAACTACTTCGATTTAGCATCTACGATTTCATTCGATTCTGTATCATTTTGTGTAAAAGTAAAATAACTTGTTTGAAAGTTAGTTGTTTTCGTTTGTTGAAAGTTATTTTTTCTTTATAAATAATTTTTTTTAAACTGAAAATTCAACTTATTCCAATTGAGAATTGCATAGTTCCAGTTAAAAATTCATTTATTTAGTTGAACATCCCTTTTTTCAATTTAAAATTTGAATATTCTAATTTTCGTTGACAATTTTTTTTTTCAGTAAAAGTTCATTTATCTGTTCCCTTCTTATACTTGGTTCGGAATGGGTTTGTTGAGCTATAAATGTTACTGTTCCATTTTTGGGTCGAAAATAATTATGTTTTGGGTTCGAAATTCGACTATTTTATTAAAACGTTGTATTTTTCCTTTAAAATCATTCTTTCTACTCGTAAATTAATCTTTATGCTGGAATATTCAACTTCATGGTTGGAAATTGATGTGCTCTAGTTAAATATTTATCTTTTTATTTAAAAATTCATCTTCTTCAGTGAAAAAATGAACTATTTAGTTGGAAATCCGTTTCTTTTTGTTATTGTAAATTGTTTTTGTTTTTTTTATTGCAAGTTTAACTGCTCCAATTTTTGTGAAAAAAATGATTTTTCGTTGTTCAGAATCTGAGTATTCTTTTCAAAATTGATTAATTTGCATTGTTTCATAGACACGCATCACTATTATACAATTATTTGAGGAACGTTTATATTCAGTATTTGATAAGCAAAGGAAGTAACTTTGTTCATTCCGCGTGTCACTTGGACACGTCCACTTTTTCAATAAAGAATTAATTACAAAAAGATTCAGGGTAGCAGCTAGACTAGAAATCAGCGAGAATTTTGAAATTTTTTTCAAATTTGAGGTGAAGGGAAATCTTGATTTGTACCTCCATTTCTCGAGGATCTCAAACTTCTTAGGAGCAACAGGGAATATGTTTTAGTAAATATTGAATTTTAGAGTAGGGGCAAATTATAATCATTATACTATAGACTATAATAATAATAATATTTCAAAAATAACAGTTAGAACAAGAATCATTATATTGGCCCAGATATTCAATAAAGAAGTGGCAGGATCAATTTTACATGAAGCAGGTTATATACTCCAAGTCGTAGACGTTCGGACGATTATCACCTTGTGCCCAAAAGATGTTTCGTGGGACAAAAGGAATTTCCCCTTAAATTTAAGGTTGAGAGGATTTTCTTTTGTCTCAAAAGGAATCCTGCTGCAGCATGAATTATCATCATGCGTCTCACTCCACGTAATCTTGGAGCCAAATTATAATGTTGTGTGAAAAAATTATTCGAGTGGTTTAACAAAGAACAGACAAGAGGACGAAGCTTGTATTTCCGTACAACTTCTTCCGCCAATGGAATAAAAAAATAACAATTTTCCCTAAATTGGAATAACTTTTCATCCTTGAAATCTACAAATGCAATTAATTATTCAAATAATTTTTTTCATGAAAAAGGAGATAATTTTGATTTTTTATGATTCCTTCACTGTTAGTTTCCTGACAGTTTCAATAAGAGAACATTAAAAAATCCCAACAAAGGAAATGACATGGTATTCGGTTTCTTGAAGCTTTTCTCTTCTGGCTTTGCTGTGAAGTCTAGCTGATCCTTCCAAAATCTTATGATTTAATGACTGAAAGTTCCGATCAAGACAGATGTGAGTCGTGAGATCTTGAAATGAAATCGAATTCCATCAGGAGTTTGTTCGAGACGGAAGTCGCCCAGTACTGGATTCGCCATAGGGGATCGTTAAGCGTCGGAGTCCCAAAGCTTTACTTTCCGCTATCCTTGGATCCTGACAATGCAGGCATCTACGAGGATCGTTTTATTAGAAATGCCGCGTCAGCTCCCGCGGTTGGCAATAATGCCGACAGCTCGTTACAACGTTGATAAAGCGTCCAAGCCAGGACCTGATGTTGCCACTGACATCAACTTCTGGTTACGGAGACGGATCACTCACAGTGTTGAGAAGAATTTCACACCCGGTCTACACGTTTTGCGATGCTTTCCCGTCAATTGTGCATTTTCTCGCTAATTTCAGAATAGTTTCGTTTTTACATTCAGTAGGTAGTTAACTTTTTTTATACCAGATGAGCATAACTCCAGTGAACTTAGATTTTCATTATCCCAGTTTTTTTTCCTAACGAAAAACTACCAGGGAATTCATGATCCCTCCTGAACCTTAAGAAACATTTTTTTTCTACTGTGCAAAGAAGTAACTCTTGGAGGTACCTTAACGCAGGTAAATAATAGGGATCCATCTTGACAGTTACGTGTCAAAGTTGAGTAGATCTGATCTACTGGCCTGGGATCGCTGATAGACTTAGGATCTACATTGACGATTCTTAACTCAGGGTCTGCTCCCGTTAATTTTTTTGAATTTTTTTTCCAAGACTCAAAATTTGTAAGTACGGTTTCTTGTAGTACGTATAAAGTGGAACAATTTAATCGAATGATATTTTTTGTTAGAAATATAATTGTCAGAGTTGTGGCGTTTTCGAAATTCAAAAATGTAAATGAAAATGAGAATTTTCATCCTAATAGCGCAAGATTAAGAAAAAAGTCAGAAGGTAAAAAAGGTTTCTTTTTGGGAGCCGTACAAGATCGTTTATAAATTTTTTTGAATTTTCTCGAAAAATCGAAAATTCCAATTTTGATCGCTCAAAAATAATGAAAAAATTTCAGTTTGGGAGTAAAATTGTTCTTTGAAAGAACATCTGCAAATTTTGTGCAATTTCTTTTCTCACAAGCTGCATTGTTTCGGTACTGAAACAAAAAAACAACATTGCAAATAAAAGTCAAGTTTCTAGCAAAACTAAACAAGATACAAAGAAAAATTTGAAAAGAAAAACAGTTTTTTTACGAGATGCGTGGATTTTGTATCAATTGTAATTATATTAATATTGGATGTAGACTAACTAAATTTTTTTTTCAAAACAAAACAAGGTACGATGTATATAAATTAATATTATAAACATTTGATACATTAGAGATAGGGTGGTCAGTCGGTCGTGGGGGCTAAGGCATGAGCTTTGGACCCACGCTACTGTCTGGTTGTGGGTTCGATTCCCGCCTC
>WSXT02020369.1:0-29043 GCA_011762715.2 Neuroterus valhalla | reverse complement strand
TCCCCCCCCCCCCCCCGTTTTTGTCAAATGTCCACGTTTTGAGACCCCCTGACCTGAACCCGAAAAACAGGTTTTTACGAATGTAAAAACTAACCGATTGAATTGCCCTTTGGTACACTCTTTCAGTGTCAGAAACTAAAGGTCAAGTTCGTTAGCCAGCTATTTTTGATCAAAAATAAAGGAGGGGGAGCATTTTGAAAATTTTTGAGACCATTTTTCCCAAGACTCGAAATTCTAAGCACAGCTTTCTGTAGTGAGTAATAAGTGGAACAATTTATTCCTGTGATGTTTTTTGATGAGCACAAAATTTTCAGAGTTATGGCATTTTCGAAATTCGAAAACATAAACAAAAATGAGAATTTCCAGCTAACAAGCGGAAGATATGAAAAAAAAGTATAGAAGAAAAAATGTTTCTTTTTGGAAGCCCTACAAGATGGACTCCTCAACTTTTTTAATTTTCTCAAAAATTCAAAATCTCAATTTTGATCGCACAAAAAATAATGGAAAATAATCTGGGAACTGGATAACTTTCGGAAGAATGATGATATTCTATCGTGCTCTGGCACCCATTTTTAGGGAACGAAACAACAAATCGAGTTCGTTAACCAGCTGTTTTGGATCAAAAATGGAAGAGGGGGAGCATTTTGGGATTTTTTTTTTACTTTTTTTCCAAGACTTCAAAATTTCAAGTACGGTTTCTTGTAGTAAGTATAAAAAGTAAAACAATTTATCCTTATGATTTTTTTTTGATAAAAACAAAATTGTCAGAGTTTTGGCATTGTCATATTCAAAAATATAAACAAAAATGAGAATTTTTAGCCAAATAATGCAAGATTGAAAAGAAAGTCAAGTAGAAAAAATGTTTTTTTTTTTGGGGCCATACAAGATCGTGAATACAACTCTTTGAATTTGTTCAAAAAATCGAAAATTCCAATTTTGATCGCACAAAAAATAATGAAAGATAATCTGTGAACTTGATAACTTTCGAAAGAATGACCATATTCGATCGTGCGTTGGCAACCATTTTGAGGGACCAAAAATACAAGCCGAGTTCGATAGGCAGCTGTTTTGGATCAAAAATGGAAAAAGGGGGAGTATTTTGAAAATTTTTTTGGCCTTTTTTCTCCAAGATTCAAAAATTGTAAGTACGATTTCTTATAGTAGGTAAAAAGTGGGACAATTTATCCTCATGATTTTCTTGGATAAAAACAAAATTGCTAGAGTTGTGGCATTTTCAAAATTCGATAATATACACGAAAATGACAACTTTTAGCCGAACAACGCAAGATATAAAAAAAAGTTTGAAGAAAAAAAATGTTTCTTTTTGGGAGCCCTCCAGGATGATCTCTACAACTTTTCGAGTTTCCTCGAAAAAGCGAAAATTCGAATTTCGGTCGCACAAAGAATAATGAAAATAGAAAGATTTATTTCTTGCTCAAACTATGTAAGGTACGGGAAAATATAAATGAACTAAACTTGTGCACCAAAAAAAGATCTACAAATTTAATAAAATTAACTTTTTTGATAGGACAAGTAGTTTTTGCTTCATTTATAAAAAACCATAAATTTCTTATTTTACTATATTTATCTAAATTTTTTTCCAAAAATTATGTGGTGCTGAACTTTGATTTATATTTGTTCAAAAATTTTACGTTCCTATAGATATGCTGTACATAATATTCAAGCCGCAAAAATGTTGTTTGCAAAATTCAGAATACAATAATACATTTCGAAGAATTTGAAAATAATACATTAACAATTAAACACTAAATTTTTCTCAAGAAAACTCATAAAATAACTCACGCGATTCGGAAACTTTTTAGTAGAAAAGTTTTGGATTCTTTTTTCACTGTGAGGAAAAAAAATTCGGAATTGATTGAGCTCTGTAAAAAATTTTCTTTTCGAAAGTGATTATTTATTGATAAACTGAAACGAAAACTTCTATGACCTGAATATTTTTGTGGTAAAATAGTACTCGCAGAATTGCGAGAAAATGAAGCATGAAAAAAACTGCCCAAATCGCACTTTGACCTAAAAAAAATCTTAGTTCCCAAACAACGAATTTTGACTGAATGAGATTATTTTATATTGTTTATCTAACTAACTTGTTATTATAATTTCAGAAGTGAGTTGAATTAACAGCATTTACTATAAATGTATATAAACCGAAATTCGTTAGTTGGAAACTACGATTTTTGAAATCAAAGCGCAATTTTCGTAGTTATTTTAATTCTTTTTTTTTTTAAGAATTATAATTTGACCAAAAATGGTTGTATCATCAAAGTTTTTGTTCACTCCGTCAGCAAGGATAACCTTTGAAGCAAAAAATTCATACCTCAATAAATTGTCAAATTTTATAACATGACCTTGAAAAAAAAAAAATTTCTCGACTCAAAGCTTCCATTTTACGTGAGTTTTTTTATTTATTCATTTTTTTGAATTCACGCTCATTGCCTTTGTAATATTCTTATGTTTTTTAATGTTTAATTAAATTTTGAACCATTCAAACAATATTTCATACTATCGGCAGCAGTATGATTACAGTAGCGTGGAAATGTTGAAGAAATATAACGATTTTTCGTAAATTTGTTAAACCAACAAACTGATCAAGAACCTTGAAATTTCATTACAGATGGCACATTCATAAATTAAACATTGTGAGGTTCGTAGCATGAATCTCACAATTTTAGTAGATAAGTTTTGTTATCGAATTCTTGTTAAAATTTTCTCATTCTTCATTTTTGAGAATTATTCATTCATTCTTCCAGCAAACAAGAGAAATCATACGAATGATCGTATAAAATTATATTAAAGAATAGTAAATAATTGAAATTGCAATAAGAAATAGTCAAAGTTGAGTTCAAAAACAAGAAAAATTAAAAATAAAAATAACAAATAAAAGATAATTGCAATATAAATCATGCACACAAAAAAAGTCGAAACCACATTAAATTGAAAAAAAAAGAAAGAGAAAAAATGTTGAGCTCAATTCCATCAATTGAAGAGGATTGTGTGAATTACAACTTTTTTCTTGGAAGTTTTGCGATAGCATCAAAATCAAAAAAAAAAAATTCGATTTAAAAAAACTTCCAACCCTCTTTTTATTTTCATAATCAATTTTCAAGCAACAAATAAGCAAAATACGAGAGAACAATCAACTGTTTTCTTGATTTAAGCTCCTCATATGGCACCCTAAAGATGGCAAAAAATTTTTTTCTTACCCAATGAATTGCAAAAATACATATAGAAATCCGACTAAATATACTGGACTATTCAATATCAATCAAAAAGTTAAATTTTCAAACAAAAACATGAATATTGCAAGAATATTGTTTGTTGGAAATTCAACTGCTCTGTTGAGATACTTTGTTGAACATTCGTTCTTTCTGTTGAAGATTAAACAATATTGTGAGGGATTCTCTTTCTTTTGTTGCTTAAAAATAAATTTTTGCAACTGAAAAATTAACTTTCCTATTTTTGATTATAGATTCATCGTTTTAAGTTTCAGGATTGACGAATACAATTGAAAATAATTTTAAATGGAAAATACACTTTTTGGTTGGAGAATGAAATTTAACTTTATCGTTAGAAAATCTTTTCTTTCCGCTTGAAAGTTCAACTATTCGAAACTACCAGCTGAAAGTTTCAAAAATTATCAATCATTTAATTATCGTCTTTGACATTTTGACTGTCTTTGACATTTCGAGGTTATAACTCGCGTCTCATGTTCCGCTCGTGCGTCCATAACAAAATATGTAATATAAATATAAATAATTTATTTGTTTATTATGAATATTTTACTGGCCTTACGCTTTTGCGTATATTCCAGTTAGCGAAATAAGCGACTTTCCTTATATTCGTCGGGTCAAATAGCTACTCCGTTCAAAAATTGTAAGTCACTTACTAAAGCAGGAGCAGATTCATTAATTCCGTCGCTTTTAATCGTAAGTTTCAAATCCTCCAAGGCTTTCAATTCAGGATTCTAAGAACGGAAAAAGATTCAATGAGGTTCGAAAAAAATTACGATTATCCATAGACCCCAAAAAACTTTGAATAATCTGGAGAAAGGAAAACTAACCTCACTTTTTTTAAAGAATCATTATTTATCTGCTTATGTTGATAATTTTCTTAATTTACCTGGAATACATCACTCGATGAAGCATTTGCCATAATAAATACTATTAGATATCACTGGTCAATAAAGATCTCTTGATAAAATACATTAAAACTCACTTCGAACATTTAACGAAAATCGACAGAGGTGATAAATTTCCCTCCGATCGAACTTTAACCCTTTATCTCACTACCTGTCACTTAAGGAAATAAGTACAAAACAACCGTGAACTAATAAATAATTACCACTATCAGATAAAGCAAAATTTTCAACGGATTTTTACAAACTCGTTCAAGTAAATAAAGGTTATGTTAAACGTTCTTGACAGCTGATCAACCTCCCGGAAATGTCCAGCAGACAGCACTGTACCGTTTCAGAAATTTATCATTTTCGAAACTTTCAGCGGAAAGCAAAGCTGAAAGTTACAATGAAAAGTTTCAAAGTCAGGGAACGATAACAAAGATCACAAAGATATGTAATACCAGAGATTAATACCTTTGACGATAATAATTTTACTCTGTGACTCTGTAAACTTGTTCGGAGTTGTTCCTTAATCTTTCTGCAACTTTTTTTGACCTTGACATATAACGTTGTTCCAGAATTGTAACAGGTCTCTGACAAAACTTATTGGTTCTGTAACAGCGTCACAGAACTGTTACTGTTACATCACAGTTATATAAGTTGATTGATTGATTCAATGTGTCCCCTGAGGGTTTACATTTTCCTCGAACCTCTCCATCATTCCTTTACACACCCTAGCACTACCTTAGTAGTAAGTAAGGGGGACCTACAGCTCAAGGTGGGTTCCGAACCACCAAGAACCCCAGCCCCAAGTAGTTGTGGGTTCGATTCCCGCCTTGCACACTGGAAGAGCTTCGGCGGCCCACGCAGTTATATAAGTTTCCGCTGGGATTGTTTGTTGAAAACTCTTATGTTTGGTTGAAAATAGAAAATTATGGATCAAAATATTTATCTGAAAATTTAACATTTTTACTGAAAGTTCTTGTGTTTCGTTAAAAGTTCCTTTTTTTTTTTTTTTTTTTTTGCTAAACCATAATCTTCTTGGTAGAATGTTCTATAGGAAAATAGTATTTTTGGCTTGAAATTTGAGAATTTGCGGGACAACTAATTTATTTTCGGTTCGAAATCAATTTCTCCATTGGAAATTTATATATTTTTGGTAAAAAATTGAATCTTTCTGGTAGAAAGTTCTACTATCTGGTAAAGAATGAACTATCTTCTGTAGAAAAATCAAAGATTTGAGCTGGAACTTCAACTATTATGTAGAAGATTCGCCGTTTTGGTTTTAAATTAACATTTCTGTTTCGTTAAAAATCCCCTTCATGAAAGATATTATTTGCCTTCATCATTAATTTCAAATTTCGGAACTTTCAGTAAAACTTTTCGAATGGAACTTTCAACCTTTCAACGGTACATTTATACCAGCAGAGAGCAGCACTGACTTTGAGGTTATGTTTGAACTGGTTTTTGCTCGGTTTGTTTACATCCTTGTTTACGCTTAGTGTTTTTATTCAATTTAGCCTCCAATTTTCCATCCTTACGGATATTTACGTGGAAGGGATGATCTGAATTTCTTCCTCATAAAATACTCCCCTTTGCATTCTTTATTCTGAATTATGGCCGAAGGCGGGAAATTTGTTGTGCGTCCAAAAGTTAGGTTCTGTCAAAGGGAGGACGATGACGAGGATCAGGAACGCGCCATAAACGGGAGGATATTATCAATTGCAAGAAAGCCGGCAATTAAAAGTATTGTCTCGATTGATAAACCTTATAAAATTGTATCTGTAGATGAGAGCTCAACCTCTGAAAATTCCCCGCTCGACGGAACACCGGACCAAAGTTTTAAAGACCGGGATAATATATTTGGATACACAAAAAGGGTTTTAAACGATTTTAATGAAGAAGATTTATTTGCAAGTACGCTCAGAAAATTTGCAGCGCTTTCCTCAACGCAAAAAAGGTTTGAAAATTATTATTTCTATTGGAATAAAATTGAGGAGTTAATATAGCTATTCAAATCTGGTGTACAAGCCTTCGTGAAATCTTAGAAATTTTTTTTAAATAATTGAATTAATAAAAAAATTTGTGATATTTCCCAGAACTTCAAAATTTTGATTTATTTTTTGAATAAATTAAACTCTTCCGTAAAAAATTATATTATTGTGTTAAAAATGTTGCGAAAAAATTCAATCGTTTTTTTTTTGTTATTTCGCTTGGAATTTTCCCTCTTTTTGACTGGAAAATCTGTTTTGGTAGGAAATTGAACTACTTGGTTGATTCAACTATGTTTTTGAAGATTCATTTATTCAGTTGAAAATTGAACTATTTTGTTGAAAACTTGTTTTTTTTTCGTTGATTTTTTTTTGTTCTTTCAACTGAAGATTTAATGACTTCATTTTGGGATAAAAAATCGTTTTTTTCTTGAAAATCCAACTTGTTTTATTGACTGAAAAATCTTGTTCGGTTAAAAATTTGACTGCATGATTGAAATTCGGATAGGTTTGTTGAAAATTATCTTCTTTAAATAAGATTTATCGTTTCAGTTAAGAAATTCTCTCTCCGGTTCTCGAATCACCTATTTGGGTGTAAATTTGTCTTTTATGGTAGAAAATTAATCTTCTTTTTAGAGAAATGTTTTTGTTTGTTTGAAATTGATCTATTTTGTTGGAAATTAAATTTTTAACGTGAAATTTAGAGGATTTGAAGCGTGCAACATTTCTATTGTATGTATTCTAAAAACTGACGTTTAAATTGAGTATTTTTAAAGAAAGTAGTATCAAAATTTCAGGGTGGCGACTTGACCGGGAAACCGGTAATTTTATTGACCGAGAAATGACCGCTTGCTTTTTGTGATTCAAGAAGAGATCTTATCATTTGATTTAAATAATTTAACGTTCCTATAATCTGATTCTCAAAATTTTCAAATATATCCATGCGTCATGAGAGAAAGTGTTTTATTCTTTTCAATTGTTCTATGAGATTTTTTTAGCTGACTCAAATTTGATAATCGAATTGATGATAGCGCAAGCATATAGGAAGAATTATTACCTGAATTTTTACAGAAAAATGTATGTATCACGTTTTATTTTCTTCTCCTTTATAAGACTTGGGACAGGGACACTCAGAAAATATTTATAGATTTCATTTTAGGGAAGAGAAGAGAGGATTTTTAAATATCGTTCCTCCAATTCAAAATTTGTAACAATTTTAAAACGCCCTCTTCCTAATTTTGAATAGAGAAAGTACTTCAAGCAGTCTTAAGAGTTCTTGAATTACGACAGAAAACTTGTTTACATTGTTCGTTGCGAATTCATCCTTTTTTAGTTGAAAAATCAACTACTTTTTTTAAATTTAAACTTGTTTGTTGAGAATCAAAATTTTTTGATTCACTAATTAATTACGTAGCTGATTCACCCCTGGTTGAAATTGTAACCACTTTGTTAAAAATCAATTTATCTTTTCTTAGTGTAAATTTGAGTATTTGGTTGAACATTGATTTTTGAATTTGAAAATTAAACTTTTTCCTTAAGAAATGATGTACTTCGAGGAAAATTTGCCTTTTTTGTAGAAAATTAATCTTGATGGTCAAAAATGAATCTTTTTGCCTAAAATAAATCTATTCCCCTTAAAGATTCATCATTGTACCTGAAAATTCATTAGTTTGATTGGAAATCAATTTCTTCAACTGAAAATTTAACTGTTTCATTTTTAGTGGAAAATTGATCTTTTCTAGTTAAAAATTCGACAAGCAGGTAAGAATTTGTCGGTTTGAATTAAAAATTCAATGATCTCGTTGAAACTTAACACATTTTGTTCTTCTTTTCGGTTAACAATTCAAGTTATAAATTCAAACATTTTTCATGTTAGTCGACAAAAATGTCACTTTTCCTTTTTTGTTTGGAAATTTTCATTTTTATGCTTCAAATCTCAACCATGTTGTTGAAAAAAAAATTTTTTTTGCATAAAAATCAATTTTTTGTCAAGAATTGAATAATTCTAGTTAAATGTTCATCATTTCAGTTAAAAATTCATCTTTCTGGTTTGAAATTCAATTACTTCAGTGTAGCATCTGCAATTTCATTTGATTCTTCATCATTTTGTGTAAAAGTGAAATAATTTGTTTGAAAGTTAGTTTTTATTGTAAGTAATTTTTTTCCACCTAAAATTTAACTTATTCCGATTGGAAATTCCATAGTTTTAGTTAAAAGTTCATTTATTTAGTTAAACATCCCTTTTTTCAATTTAAAATTTGTTTATTCCAATTTTCGTTGACAATTTATCTTTTTCAGTAAAAGTTAATTCATCTGTTTGAAACTTAACTCCTTCAGTTGAAAATTCTTTGCTTTAGTATAAAACTCTTATGCTTGGTTTGGAATTGGTTTGTTGAACTAAAAATTATTCTTTCAACTCGGGAATTAATTTTTATGCTTGAATATTCACATTCATGGTTCAAATTGAAGTGCTCCAGTTGAAAATTTCGCTTTTTATTTGAAAATTCATCTCCTTCATTGAAAAATGAACTATTTGGTTGGAAATCCGTTTCTTTTTGTTATCGTAACTTGATTTTTTCGATTGCAAGTTTAACTATTCCAATTTATGTAAAAAAAATTATTTTTTGTTGTTGAAATTTGAGTATTCTTTCCAAAATTGATTAATTTTGCACTGTTTGATCTGTTGTGTTGTGCTTTCCAAAAAAACATAAGAAATTCCGGTTCAAAATTGCAATAAGCAACTTTCATTTGTTTGCAAAACTCAAGCACAGAATTTAGCAGATGTGTACTTTAATTTTTTTAATTAATAATTACATATATAATATTTGATTAATTGGAAGATTCATCAAAATTTGAAAAAACTTCTTTCCCTTACTTCTTCCTGGAAGATGAATCCTAAACTTTTCTTTGAGACCAGAATAAAACCAAGAGGTGTTTTTTTTTTTAATTTTCAAATTAGAACAATTTTTAATATGAAAATGTTTTCTCTCGCAGGGTTCAATTTGGAAATGCTCACAGTCAACTGTTTCAGTTTTATTTTTGTACATTCCAAAATTTGAAAATAGATATTGTCTTCAGCGCTTAGACAATTTCAAATTATCAGCGTTTAAAATTCAAGAATTTTGACTTTCTAATTGAAAATAATTTCAAAGTAATCAATTGTCCATGTAAGTTTTTCAAACATTAAAAATTTTTCCAGATAATTGATATATGAAAGATACTAAGATAGTAAAATAGTAGTAAGAATTTTTTTAAACATATCTTGCTAACCAAAATTAACATTTTCTCGAATTATTCATTTCGTTTAATAATTTTCTAGAACTTTTTGATTCGTTATTATGGATTTCTTAATGGTTCATGTTTTTGTTATAAAAATTAGAAAATCTAGAGACATTACCGCGTGCGTGATAATAATTTTCACATTTTTTTCTATAGTCCAGTAAAATTAGGATTTGATTTTGCAATCAAAGCGGGAGAGACGGAATTTTGTGTGGGTGTTAGGTGGTCAATGGTGAGTTTGAATCCAAAAATGCGACCTCTACCCCTTGTGGAAAAGCCGCCATTTTGATTTTTAGGGAATAATTTGTTTTTTGGATCTTATGACGTTAATACACTTTTTATCGAAAAAAGTGTCTTAACTTACTTTATGGAGAATAAAATTCTCTATCAATTTGCATTCATGCAATATTTCGATATTCGCAATAGTTAATTAACTACAGGTAACTAACTGAGGAAGAGGGGGATAAAAAATCCTGAATTTTTGAATAAATCCCTTCTTTTCATCGCCATCTAAAAATCGTTTTTACAAAAGTTGTAAGGGTTGAAATTATGAAAATTTTCATAATAATATCTCATCGGTCGGACTTATGATGGTTGCGCAATAGCGCGTCAAAGTCATTAAGGCGCGCGCTGCGGGGCTGTTGACACAAATTGATGCGCTCGATCGAGCGTAGGTTCGGTTGCTATTCCATTCTGATAAAAAAATCAATGGATAATTTATGATTCTCATAATTTTTATCTCAAAATAAGTGCAAATATGCACCTAAAATCTTTTTTTACCAATTTTGTGGAAATTTGAACCATGCAGAAAAAAGGCTAAAAATTTCGTTTAACCGCTGCAACTCTGTGAGTTTGGATTATAAAAATATGATCGGATGTAAAAACTAGAAAATACGAAAAATATAAGTATGTTACATTAAATTGTTACTTGGAAAATTTTGATCCCCGGAAAATATGATTTTGCAAGTTGAAATCCCCACAATTGGCCATTTTAGAATCCCAAATCCCTCAAACCGAAAATTCTGAGATCAAACAGATGTAATGGTTTGAAATCTTCTCAATTTTTTTTTGAGATTAGTAAATTTCGAATACTACTGGAATTTGAAATTAGAACGTAAATTTTGGAATTCAAATTTCCGATGATTTTTTTTTTTAAATTTCAGAATCCCTAAAATTGGAGATTCTAAAATCCAAATCTCCCCATCAGATTATCTTGGAATCGAACAGTTCCAGTAGTCTGAAAGCTTTTTAATCCTTTTTTTGAGGTTGGAAAATTTCAAAAATATCAGAGTGTATCAGAATGGAACATAATCAGAATGTTCAATCAAAACGTGAATATTAAATTTCAAATCCTAATCCAAAAACTTTGAGATCAAACAGAACTCATGGTCTGAAAACCTTTTGATTCTTTTGTGAATACTAGAAAAATTAGAAAAGATTGAAATGTAAAAAGGAATTATAATTTTGAAAATTCAGATATTCAAAAATTCTATGTCTACATGTTAGAATCCCCAAAATTGGAGATTTGGATCTAATATTCCAAATCCCGTAGTCCGAAAATCCTAGGATTTAACAGATCTTATAGTTTGAAAAATTCAGGATTTTCATCCCCCTCTTCCTCAGTTGATTACCTGTAGTTAATTAACTATTGCAAATATCGAAAAATTGCATGAATGCAAATTTATAAAGAATTTTATTCTCCATAATGAAAATGGCGGCTTTTCCAGAAGGGGTAGGAGGTCGCATTTTTGGATTTAGACTCACCATTGACCACTTAACATTTTTCGTCTAATTTTACTGGACTACTAAGAAACCTAATGAATAATTCTAATTTCATTTATATTCATGCAGTTTAAAGTGATTTCTACTTATTTCAATGGATTTTTACTATTTTAAAGAATTTTGCCTTATACTTCCAAGAAACGTATAGATAACACCGGCACACAAAAACAAAAGTTCTCTGTACACCGGACCAGACCTATCTACGGGCATGTTTTTTAACCCGCTGAATCCGAATTTCAAGTAAGATTAGGCCGTACACCCTCCAATTTCGATTAAATTGCAAAAAACTGTAAGAAATGGCGAAAATTGGATGTTTTAGTAATAAAAATAATTTTTGGATCTAGGGCAAGCATAATTTCAATGTATTTTGAACCGTTGAATACTAATTTCAAGTGCACTCAGATGATAAGCCTTTTTGAATCCGAAAAAATTGTAGAAACCCCATGCAAATTGTATAAAACCCATAAAAATGTCAAAAATCGCAAAAAAATGGGATTATCTTGATAAAAAAAAGTTTTTTAGACTCGGATCAAAGGAGATTTTCATGTAATTCAATCTGCCTAATCCGAATCTGCAATTTGTTTGGCTCATATTCCCTCAAACACTCAAAAAATGACATCAAACCGATAAAATAGCAACAAACGTGGGTGGAGTTCCGAAGAGCGCTTACCTTCGATTAATTTGAAACTCTCTATATCTATGTATTTTGACGCGCTAATCACGAAAAGGATAGTGAAAATACCCGCAAATTTGATTTTCATGGTGAGAACCATGAAAAATCCACCAAAATCAT
Source organism: Neuroterus valhalla (assembly GCA_011762715.2). Classification (NCBI taxonomy): domain Eukaryota; kingdom Metazoa; phylum Arthropoda; class Insecta; order Hymenoptera; family Cynipidae; genus Neuroterus; species Neuroterus valhalla. The sequence goes on along the minus strand of WSXT02020369.1, from coordinate 17,063 downwards.
GTTTCTTTACGTTCATTGCAGCAAATAGTGAAAATTTATAAAAAAGCTCCAGATAAAAGTTGTAGATCCTTTATAAATACATATTTTGTGTTCAATATGTTTTTACCAAGCGGCTGACGGTTGTCGATAAAACCGATGAAATAGCAAAAAAAATCTGCACTTCGTACCAACATTTTTCCTCAATTTCTCAAAAACCGTCAATCGTTCGGTAAAAACATATTGAACATAAAATATGTAATTTTAAAGGATCTACAACTTTTATCTGAAGCTTTTTTATAAATTTTCACTATTTGCTGAGATGAACGTAAAGGAACATGATTTTCGTGGGGTTTTCATGGTTTTAACCATGAAAATCAAATTTCCGGGTATTTTCACTATCATTTTCGTGATCAGCAGGTCAAAATACATAGATATACAGAGTTTCAAATTATTCAAAGGTAAGCGCTCTTTGGAAATCCACCTACGTTTGTTGCTATTTTATCGGTTTTATGCCATTTTTTGAGTGTTTGAGGGAATATAAGCCAAATACATTGCATATTCGGATTAAGCAGATTAAATTACACGAAAATCTCCTTCGATCCGAGTCTATAAAACTTTTTTTATCAAGATAATCCCATTTTTATTGCGATTTTTGCAATTTTTATGGGTTTTATACAATATTCGTGGGTTTTTTACAATTTTCTTGGATTCAAAACGGCTTATGATCTAAGTGCACTTGAAATTAGTATTCACCGGTTCAAGATACATAGAAATTATGCTTGCCCTAGATTCAAAAATTTTTTTTTTTTACTAAAACATCCAATTTTCGCCATTTCTTACGGTTTTTTGCAATTTAATCGAAATTGGAGGGTGTACGGCCTAATCTTACTTAAAATTCAGATTCAGCGGGTCGAAAGACATGCTCGTAGATAGGTCTGGTCCGGTGTACAGAGGACTTTTTTTTTGTGTGCCGGTGTAATTTTAGAAAATTAATTACATTTCATTTTTAGAGATTTCTATGGCTTTCAACATATTCAATAGATACAAAGGAATTTGAAGAATTTCATAGAATCAAAAAAGTTTCAAGTTATTTAAAAAGAAACCAAAAAATTTCAACAAATTTCAATTTCTCGTTTCAAAAATGTTCAGAATTCTCAGTTTCTAAAAATTTTTTATTATGGTTTATTAAACAGTTTATGTTTTTATTATCATTAAATAAAAGTCCAGGTTGTGCGTGCTTCATTTGAAGGGCTTTTTTTCGAAAAAAAAGCTTAATCAAAATTTCAATTCGATTTATGTTCAAGAAATCCCTAATAATTTTTTACTCATTCTACCGGATTCATACATTTTCAAAGGATTTCCCCGAATTCGAAGTGAAATTTAGGAGGTAAATTAAATTTTTTTCCCGTGGATTTCTTTCTACCGTCTTGAACAGTTTTAATGGATATGAAGAATTAGGGAAAAATTTCAAATAGTTTAATGGGTGCGATTTCAAATTTAAAGTCGAAGTTATAATTTTGGAAAGTACGAAAGCACAAATCTCGGAAGGAAATATTAATTTTTCTCTTCCAAGGACCTCAATCTTATTTAAAAGGGATTTTTTAGAATAGGAAATATTCTTGATTGAAAGATCGATTGCTAAAATATGAAAAAAATTTTATTCTCTGCGAATTTTCATTTTTTCTTCGGTCTTCTTATATCGCCGTTAACGAACTCCTTACTTTCTAAGTATATCAATTCTTCCAAATGAATGCTTTGATGACAGAAATCAATAAAAAATAATTTCAACTTTGTCATTTCTCTGAAATAATTCTCAGACCAGTAATCGACAAAATTACGATCTTAAATTAATATATTTATTACCCTGGTCGAAAAAATAATATCTACCATTCTAAATTATTCAAAAACTATAAAATTTGTTATAAAACATTGTTACTTCTTTTCCATATGTCAAAATTAATGTAAAATCTTTCCCCTTTTTATCGAAAATTTTTGAAGTTTTGTAAAATATTAGAAATCTTTGTGATTTTTTTGTGAAATTGTTGACATTTTTTTACTTTATGTCGAATATAATTGATCTTTCCTATTCTTCATTTGACATTTCTTTCAGATCACCGGTTGAATCTTCGAAGGAAAACCACCACTCCAATAATCAAACTCCATCTTTTGAATCTTCTGTTTCTTCAAAAGAAGACGTGGTTCAAAACCCGGAAACTGTCGAAGTCGAAGTTCATGCCCAAGATTTTCCGGAACATGAAATCCAAAATGGGTCCAATTCTCTCGAAGGAGCACAAACTTCTTTTAGCGAACCAGAAAATGTTATTCCAAATCAGGTTAAATTCTCTGAGGACGCTTTCTTGAAACCTCCCGAGAAGAAAAATTTATCAGCGATTCAGGAAGAATCTCTCGAATTTGATATTCCCCAAAAGGAAGATTTCCCTGGAGTAGAGCCTTTGAAAATTCCCGAGGATTTGAAACTAAAATCGAAGAAAGACGAACCAAAATCACCCAGAAAGAATTTTAAGTGCACTAGTCCTTTGAAACGGCAATTGAATTCTATAAATCGATTATCAAAAGCAAACAAGTCCCCGAAAAAATCGACTGCGCAAGAAAGTACAAAAAGATTACCTTCTACAAATTCTAAAATGCGAGCGAGACCTTTGGGGTTTATTCAAAGAAGTGGAGCAAAACCCAAAGTTTGTGGAGTGATGCCTTGCATGAAAGCAAAAATGGCTGCAAAGGGAAAAACCTCTCCAGTGAAGAAAAGTGTTGTGAGAAATGTGGTCGCCCGGCCAAATATTGGAAAAGTTGAACCCGGAGTTCCCCGACCAAAAAGAGAATCGAAAGTAGATTTTGAAGAAGAACCTAAAAGATCCCATGTTTTTTCTGCAGAAAAATTGTCGAGACCTGAGTATAATTCGATTATGTGCACGATCAATAAATTAAAGGAAGTCCAGAAAGAAAACATAATTACGGACGTGGAGCATTTGCCGCCGATTTACAAGAGTTTAGTTAACGGAAAGGTGAATAATTAGATTTTAATTCAATCTCTTTATTTATTTATACTCTCTTCCTTAGACGGGTTTAAGAGTCTTGGCATAACCATTGAATAAGCGTGTACGTATACATATTTGCTGATCTACAAACCTTTTTTCCTACCTTACCAGCTATTTTTTACAATATCGTCTTGCAATTACTCCTAATTCTAGATGCTTGCAACCTTTGTGACCTTGCCTTCATCCTTTCCTACATCAAGTCCTCTCTCTTCCATGGATTTTCGTAACACCCTCCTGTTTACGGAGTCAAATGCTGCTTTAAAATCCACAAACAGTGCAACTAGTTCTCCTTCCACAAGACCCAAATTCCTATTCACTAGAAAACTGAGCACATATATGTTGCCAGTGGTCCCCTTCTCTTTCCTAAAACCTGCCTGGTTGTGTGGTATGATACCCTTTTCCTCTACCTGGTTTTTCAGCATCTTCCTGAGCACTTCCGCGTACACTATACATCCTACTTACATAAGTGTGATACCTCTGTATTCATCTAACCTCTTTCTCTTACCCTTTCTCCACTATATTTCAGTGCTTCATTTTCCTCGCCGTCCTCGCTCCGCCTTGTTTCTTTCCAGCTTTACAATTACCTCATTTACCTCTTCTCTATTAATCCCTTCTCCTTCATCCTCGTCCATCACTCTTCCTTCCCCCTTTACTCTATTCTCCACGCCTCGTAACAGTCTCTTAAAACACTCAGTCCACTTCATCACTTCTCATTCTCTCTCCTCCTTTACCGCTTGCTTGAACTCTTCCATGTACCTGTCCTTTTCCCTCTGTCTCTTTTTACTCAATAATTTCTCGTGATCCTTTTTCCTCCTGTTTAGTTCCCTTTTCTCCATTTCCCCTTCTCTCTATTCATTTTATATTCCCCCCCTTTTTGTCCCTACTTTTTCTGCATTCACCATCCAACAGTCGTGTCTCATTTTTTCCCCTTGTTTTTCATTTTTTCTTGAAATTCCCTTAACTCTCCTCCCCTCAGCTTCCCATTTTTTTATTTCTTTCCCTCTGCCCTTCCTCCTTCCGCGTTCTGGGCCTTTACTTCTTAAGTCGCTAGCATGGGAAAGTGCTCGAAGCCTACCTTGCTGCCCACCCAACCTGCCTCTCTTTATAGATTCGATAGTGCTCTACCTTCCCTCTTTGAGCTCTGACTCTCCTCTGAATATCTCGCTTTCTTCATATCATATCTCGCCCGGTAGCTCTTTAGTCCATGCATTCAAACATTCCTCTATCAACACAAATTCCTTATCCTTTTCCTCCATTCATTTCTTTTTTACTCATCATCCTTCCTCTTGTACTCTCTTCCCGTATACTCTAGCGATAGCCACCTTCTCTTTCCCTATCTTCACTTTCCTCACCATTACCTCCTCAACATTTTCCTTTTTCCATTTTCCGTTTTTCCTCACGTCCGCTCTCTCATCTTCGACGAATTCCCTCCTAATCTCTGACACCATACCACCCACCCTTCAACCTCTCTCATGTTCCTTTTGGGCCTCTTGCATCTTCCATACAAACCTCTCCGGCAACATTCGTTTCAAACCCTCCTAATCTTTTTTAACTGTCCGCCTTACTCATCATTATCGCGTCTCATTTTCCCACCGCCTTCCAGAATCTTTTGTTCTTGTTTTTCAACCCTGGTTCATTCCGAAGTATTAAATTTACTCCTCTCTTTTCGTTTTTCCATCCCTACTTCCAGTCTCGTTGCTCTAACTAAAACCCTACCTCCCCTTCTCACACTTTCTTCCGCTATCCTTTTCTCCTGCCTTTTTTCATCTGTTCTTGGCTTTTCTTCCTCTTGGTTCCAGATCTATGCTACCCCATTCACCCATAAACTTTCTCTGCCTATCCACATATTGCCCCCTTTCCTCCTCTCTATTCATACTTTTTGCTCGATCGTCAACTTTCAATCTCTCTCCCTCCATGTCAAGTCCTCTTCAATTCTTTCTGTCCTTCCTTTCAACGCCTTTCCCTCATAATTTCATTCTTGTCCTCCTAGCTTACTATTTCTACTATGAGCACATTCAAATTCTCTTGTATCCTCCCCAGCATCTCCTCTCCTTTCGCTTTATCTTCCCCTTCTACTGTTACTTCGATTTCGTTCAACCGCGCACGCAATCTCTCTTGTTCTATTTTTGTTACATGTCGGGCCCCTCGCAACTCCTTCTACTTCCTTCTAATTTTTTTCTCTCCTGCACTCCAATCTTTTCACCCTCTTAGGCAAGCTTATTTCCCTTTCCCTCTCTTTCTCACTCCTAATCTGCTTACCCTCAATAGTAGCTAGTTTTTTCCAAACCTCCTTTTTCTCTGCCTTCCACATTTTCTGCCATTTCTCCTACTCCCTTCTCATTCTTGCTATTTCTTCCTCTACTTCCTTCCTTTGTTTCCGCGCTCTTTTTCCCTGTTTGCTTGTCCTCTCTCTTCCTCCCACTCTTCTCGCGCTACAACATGTCATTTTCTCCTACCTTGTTCTTAACCTCCAAGTCTTCTTTTCCCGATTTCTTACAATTCTCGATTCAACCACAAGTGAGGCACTTAGAAGAAGAGTAAAAGTAACTTTTTTTGGAGGGGAATGTGCAGCCAAAAAACTTTGGTAGAAAAAGGAAGACAAATATCATGTTTTGGTAAATTGAAATAAGATATTGTCAGAAGTAAACAGCGATAGAATACTGGACCTTGGCAAAAAGCAACTGTAGTAATTTAGTGATAAAGTGCAAAAAAGAAAATATAGTGGAAAACCAGACGGAATAGTAAGTAGTGGAAAACAGCGACAGACGCGATTCGGCGGTAAAACGCGACGAAATAAATTTGGAGGAAAAACGAGACGGAACAGTAGGTAGCGGGAAAGAGCGACTTATGTCGCTTAGTGGTAAGACACGAAGAAATTAATGTTGAAAAACTGCGAAATCAATTATAATCACACTTTGCCATTTTTTGACGTATCACAAATAAAAACCAAAGATTTTGTTTTATCCTCTGAATTACAAGCGATCATTGTCAATAGAAAAAAATACGCAATTGCACGCTATTGTACAAGAAAGATAAGATTCTAAGTATACTTATGAAAAATGATGAGAAAGAAATCCAGGAGCTCTCATTACGTAAGAAAAGATACGCAATGACGGATTTGTGTAATGCAGATTTGCTTTTGGCCTATCCACCAGGGAATTCAATGATTAAGGTAAAATGGTGCGATCTCTAAGAACTAAAAAAATGGTTGCTAGAAAATGTTCAGACTTTCTACGAAAATCTAGATGATAAGCAGGAATCTGATGACAATGATTATGGAATGGCTGACAGAGGCGATGATGATGTTTGAAATACTATATTTTGATAGACACTATATCTAACAAGGGGACCTTTAGGTCGCTTAATTTTCAGGAAAATGCATTTTAAGAATTGCGAGCGGATGGTAATTGAGCTAGCGTAAATGTATTTGCAAGCACCTGGTAGCTCACCCGGTAAAGCGTTTGGCTGATAGTCGTAAGGTTGCACGCTCGATTCTCGCTGCCTTCACTTTTTTTGTATACTTCTTTTTATTGCAAAACTGTTTATTCATCCACTTTTTTATAATAATTAATAAAATTAAATTTTTTAATGATTGTTTAATCATTTTTCAAATGAAACCTCTGTTTCGACTCTTTATCATCGCTCGTTTGAAGAGTTGTGTATTTTTTTTTTAAATTATTAATTATTTAATTATTTGTAGTATTTATATCTTTAATTTAAATTAGGAAATAAGTGTTTTAAACGAAAATTGCAATGTTAAATATGAAATCAAAATGTTTTATACAAAAAAAAAATAGAACACAGAAAAAATAGTTAATCATCCTAGAAACATTTATTAACTTACATAAACATTTATTCTAAATAAATATTATACATATGTATCATCAGGATTACGTAGTGTCACCTTGCTTCTACGGCGAGTATCACTCTAGTTCGTGCGATACTGCCTGATCCTGATGATACATATACATAATAATTATTCAGAATAATTGTTAATGTAAGTTAATAAATAATGAGAAGATGGTAAATATTTTGTTGTCGACCAGTGGAGCATAAAATAATGAGAGCTGGTAAAAAAGTTGTTGATGTATATCAGCTGAAGAGGTCTGTGCGACACAGACGAAAGCTTCAATTTTTTCTTCTAAATAAAGATCTTGTTCTTTATTTCAAAGGCCAGAATATCAGCAACTTTTATACCAGGTCTCATTATTGTAAGTTAATAAATGTTGAAATGGTAATTGATTATTCCTGTGTTTTATTTTTTGCATTTTGTATAACATATTTTGATTTCGTATTTAACATTGCAATTTTCCTTTAGATACTCATTTCCTCATTTAAATTAAAAATATAAATACTACGAATAATTGAAATTTTGAAAGAAAATACACAACTTTCCAAACAGGAGTTACAGAAGAGTTTCCATTTAAAAAAGTGATTAAACAATCATTGAAAATTTTAATGATAATATTAATTATAAGTAAATGAATAAATGAACAGTTTTGCAATTTAAAAAAAAAAATAAAAAAAAGTTAAGGCAGCGAGAATCAAGCGTGCAACCTTGCGACTATCAGCCTAACACTTTACCAGGCGAGCTACCACGTGCTTACAAATACATTTACGCTAGCTCAGTGACAATCCGCTCGCAATTCTTCAAATGCATTTTTATCTTAAATGATCCACAGTTGCTTGATTCCGATTTCTGTTGTTACAAAAGTGTTACAAAATGTCACAAACTATTACAAAGTAATAAAAAAAAAAAGAGACTCTGTGTTCTTTAAATTTTTCTTCCCATTTTCCTTTTTCTTGAAATATTCTCTTTTCAAAATTTGTTAACATAATTTTCGTGATTTTAATTGATTTCGCAGTTTGTCAACATTAATTTCTTCGTGTCTTACCACTAAACGACATAAGTCGCTCTTTCCCGCTACCTACTGTTCTGTCTCGTTTTTCCTCCAAATTTATTTCGTCGCGTTTTACCGCCGAATAGCGTCTGTCGCCGTTTTCCACTACTTACTATTCCTTCTCGTTTTCCACTATATTTTCTTTCGTGCACTTTATCACTTAATTACTACAGTTGCTTTTTGCCAAGGTCCAGTATTTTATCGCTGTTTACTTCTGACAATATTTTATTTCAATTTACCAAAACATGATATTTGTCTTGCTTTTTTCACCACAGTTTTTCTGTTGCACTTTCCCCTTAAAAAAAAAAAAGTTACTTTGATCTTCCTCTAAGTGACTCAAGTTTTTTCCCTCACACTTATCCCTTTGCCCTCATAAATTATATTCACAACTTTTTCTCATTTCAAACTTCCTTATTCCTAGTGATGCGGTGTGTCGTTTTATAAATTTATAATTTTTCAAAGTTTCAGCTAAAAGTTTCAATGAAAAATTCCAAAGTCAGGGGAACTTTTGAAATTTCAGCATTTTAAGCAACATTCACAATAGCTATAGATGTAAAAGAGATTGATCTTTTACTGGAAAAGATGCGTCTCCGAATAAATGGTCGAAATTCAAAACAAATAATTCGATATTCGAGCTGGAAAACCAAATATTTCATGAGACTGTTAAATTTCTATTCAAGAAAGATGAATTTCCAACAAAATAGTTTCAATCGAAAAGGAAAAAATTTCCAACGAAACAGTTCAATGTCTAACTAAATAGTTGAATTTAAGAAAAAAACCAGAAAATATTTTTATGTTGAATGAAACATAGTAGAATTTGAACAACGAAGAAGGGAAAGAATAATTTCCATATTCACTATGTTCCATTTCACTCAAAATTGAACAATTTAGTAGGAAACGAAACTATCTGGTGTAAAATCAACTTTGTCGTTGAAAACTTATATATGTATACATGGTGAAGAATAAAGATGAGTGATTGAAAAATTTAACTACTATAACCAATTAATTCAACCAACTAATTAACTTTTTCGTTGAAAAATTATGTTTTTGACAGAAAATTGAAATTTCATCGTTGAAAATTCAACTATTTGGTTGAGTATTGAATCACTTTCTTTGATTTTTTTTCTTTCCAAGGTGCCCCTCTTTGATTTAAAGTCCTAATATTTGGTTGTAAATGAAGTTTTTTTATGAGAACCCAACTGTTCTGAAGAAAATTTGTCTTTTTGGCTTGGATTATCAACAGTTTTTGGGTTAAATAAACTATTTGGTCTAAAATGAACTCTTTTGTCTATATTCGTAATTTTAGTAGATAAATAAATTGTTCTGGTAGAAAATTCATCTATTTATTCGAAGAATTTAACACTTTCTTCGGCAATTTAACTGTTTGGTAGAAAATCAAACCATTTGATTGGAAATGAGATTATTAGTCGTAATATTTAGTTACAAATTAAAAAATTTTCAAGGAAATTTTCCTTTTTGGCTCCGAAATAAAACAGTTTTCTCAAAAATTCTTGCGCTTTGTTCGAAATTGTTTTTCTTTGGTAGAACCTTGATCTCCTTGGTAGAATATTAACTTTTTTGGTAAAAAGTTCAACTGCTTGGTTGAATCTTGAATTAAATTATTAAAAATGTTTTATTGAAGTTTCACCTCTTGGTTCGGAAGTTAAATCATTTTATTGTTAATTACCCCTTTCGATGAAATTCAACCGTTCCATGGAAAATAGGTCTTTATGGCTTAATATCTAACAATTTTCGTTGCAGTCAAACTGTATGGTTCGAGATTTACACTCTCGTTGAGAATTATTATTTTTGGTAGGAAATTAAGTCGTTCTGGCAGAAAATTCAACTATTTTGTAGAAAATGAACTTTTTCTTTGCAAGAAAATCATATTTTTGGGTTGGAACTCCGACTGTTTTGTGGAAAATGCATCGTTTTGGCTTAAAAATTAACATTTTGGTTTCGTTAAAAATTTTCTGGATCATAAAGTTTTCATTTTTAAACTTGCAAAGTAAAATTTTTCAAATGAAACTTCAAACGCACAGGGGTTCAAGATCCCAAAAAGCTGGCCAAAACCTCAAAATTTGAAGTTTACCGGCTCAGGTAGATGTCCATTTATACTTCTTTAGGGGGTGTTGGAGCATTTTTTTGTAAAAGGGCAAGTCACTGTATTCAAAGCTGTCCTTGTGGCGAGCAGTTAAACTTGACTCTTCGCCGAATGCGCGCCCATCAGTTTGTTCCTCGAGTTTCGAGCCTTCGATGAAAAATCTTGTTATTCTGTGTGTTCGTGCCAGGAACAGATAAAGTGACAGAGAGAATATTTCCGAAGGTACGTTAAATCGTTGCTTGCTTCCGGATTTTCATTTCAAACAAGTTTGTTAATGATATTGGGAGTGAGATGTGCACGTCCAAATTTTTTCATTTAATTCAGGAATATACGTAGTGAACTCTTTTTTCGCCTGCGAGTGCGCGCACCGGGCTTTCCCGTTTTGATCGCCAAAAAGTATTAACTTTTGAATTCCTTCAAAAAAAGATGCCCCGATCAGCCCAGTAGAAATAAATTCGCCTTTTCTACAACCGCGTGGGAGTGTTCACCCGCGCTATAGCCCACCAATCCATGATTCTCTACGAGCCACATGCCATGCCGAAAAGATACTCATTCTAGATGAAATTAATTTATTCAGTGACGTTCGATTATACCCTTGGGAACGTTTGAAATGTGCTGGACACAATACATAGGGTGTCCAAATTAAACTTTACCATTGTATGAAATTAGAGTGATTATCAGTTGAAGTATTCGATTTTCTCATCAAAAAACATGCAACGGTACCTTGCTACTTATCCCATTTACAAAAGCCCAAAACTCAGCACCGAGCAAACCATGACAATCGTTATCAAAACGGAAGCTTATTAAAATGAAGTCTTCTTCTTCCTAGATATGAAGCGAAAATTACTACCCTAACATCATTTTTCCAGGTCTCGAGTGCGCTGGATTTTGCTCCTGACGAAGCGATTTTCAAAAATCTGATCAACTTATCTATTGACGAATCTCAACTTCCGCAGAGATTTACTCGAAGCAAAGATCCTGAACCTCGCCAACGAGACGCGGTTCCGCAACTATCAGACTTTTTCATCCCGAAGTATGCGAATGAATATTGTACGGCAGTTTGTGCTAAACCTCGAAGTCCTGAGCCTGTGGAAAATTGGAGTGCTTTTAGGATCAGCGACAAAATTCTAAGTTGGAAATGGAACATGGATTACGTTCATTGAGGGAAAGAATTTTTAAGTTAAATATTAGCCATGACTCGAGTACAAAGGTATTCTTATACTATAACTCTCCATTTTTATAGACAAATTTACTCCTAAGATAATGAATACTCTTTTTTATGTTTGTACAATTTTAGTTTAATTTTTAAACGAATAAACTCATCCATTTTTGTATCTCCAAAAGTTACGTTCGTTGTCTATTTTTTTCGACATTTCAATTGTTAAAACAATTGAAGAAACAAATTGGTTTCCGAAAAATAAGATTGGTCGATTAGCAAATCAAATTATAAAGAAATGTATGGGGAAATAAAATACATCTACGATACCACAAGGATTTAAAAAATTGACATTGAATAAGAGTTGTGTTTTGAGTATGAGATTATCAATTTTTACGTTAGGTTTTTGAAATTATGGGTTTGCCTAACCCTAAGGTTACTTAGAGTATTTTAAGGCTAAGTTGAGAAATTAATATATTTTTTTGTACATAACATAGTTACTTTTATTCTTAACATACTTTCTTCCTTTCCCTTTTTTTTACCCTCACAATTTTCAGCTAGACTGGTATTAACACATATCACTAGGCAACCCTGTAAATTTTGTTTCAATTAAGTTTTCTATATAAGCATGGGAGAAGCTATATAATATTTAATATATATAAAACGACGAAAATATGCAAACTTTACACTGTTGTCACGTTTTTTATTTTTGTGTATTACGCAAGTTGGAAGTGAAACTTGTCAGTGATAAAATTAGAGAAGAAGGTAAATCGTGGGGCAGTCGTGTAATTTAAAGAAGTAAAATCATTTAGAACAGTAGCGTAAAGTTTGTATTGTTCCGTCGTTGCTGAAGTTTCACTTCAGACGCACCTGTTTTCCACATGCACATTTTCTTACAAATAAATTCACACGATTTTCGGGGTGTATTTATGTCGGTAAAAGTAACGTAATAAACTTAGATGACGTTTTTTACATTTCGCGATTATAAATTGTAAGGAAATTCGCGAAATTTGATGAAAATGGCCCAGTCCAATAATAACTTTTAGAATTGCTTTCATATTTCAGACTCAAAACTCTCTCCGTTTCCAATCTTCTTAAGAATTCTTCTCGAGATTCTTTCTTCCCCCACTTTCAAGAAACTGTCCCTCTTTCTTGGTATTTTTGCTATTTATTCCTGAAATTTTTTGGTTGTTTTCGAAGAGTCCACTTTTATATTCTTCGTTGGAAACTCTTCTCGTTTCCTTGAATATTCTGTTTGGTTTGAAATGTATATCTTATTTAAAAATGTAATTGATTTGCCAAAACCTGATTTCTTTTTGTCGAAAATTCAACTACTTGATTAAAACTTCAATTATTTGTTCGACTATTGTGTTGAAGGTTTGTTTCATTTTTGGCTCGAAGTTCGCTTTTCTATCGAAAAACAACTATTCTATATTCGATTGAAGATTATTCTTTTTCAGTCAAAATCTCAACTATTTGGTTAATAATTCATGCATCTTGTTGATAATTCATCTTTTTAACATAAAACTAATCTTTTTGACAGAAAAATGACCTTAGTGGTCAAGAATTCGACTGTTTGGTTGAACGATGAACTGTTTTGTTAAAAACCTATTTTTTTCTTTGCAGATTAATCATTCCACTTAAAACTCCATCTCCTTTGGTGAAAAATAAACTATTCTGTTTAAAATTGGTTCTTTCTGGTTAAATTCAAATGTTTTTTATTCTAAATTCAAATATCGCTTCTGGTTGAAGTACTGACTATTACGTCTTTTGTTAAGAACTGTTTTTCTTTGTTGTTGTTCAAGACTCAACTTTTTCGTGGAAAATTCCTCGTTTTTGCTTGAAAGTCGAACCATTTTGTTAAAAATAAGAATTTCGTTGTAAAAAATTATTATTTTTATCAAATCCATATTTTTTAAAAATAATAATCTCCTTGGTAGAATATTCATCTTTGTTATTAAAAACGTTATAATATAGTTAAAATGTAAACTCTTTTTATCTAGAAAGAATTCGTCTTCATTGCTTGAATTGAACAGGTGGAAAATATGATATTTTTTTGCAACAAAGTCTTTAAAACTTCTAATTAGAGGATTCTATTTTTGGTTGCACATTGATTTTTCTCAGTGACTTTTGGGTTGTAAATGCGTGTATTCTTTGCAAAATCGTCCATTGGTTGAAAATTAATCTTTTTGGATGAAATTATTCGTTTTAGGTAAAAAATCCTGCTATTTGGTTGATAACGCAACGGTTTTGTTGGAAGTTTAATTATTTCTTTGAAAATTGAACTACTTTGTATAAGTTATCTCTATTATTCATTTATTTTGAACAAAATACATGAACTGTTAAGGAACAAAGATCAATCAATTTGCGACAAAAATAATACATTTTTAATGGAAATGACAAATCTCAAACTCAAAAAGTGAATTCACTACTAAAATAGTTAAAATTTCAGCGAAAAATTTTAATTCGCTTCTTGAATAGATCAAGTTCAAACCCAGAAAAGGCGAAATATCAACAAAAAGTTATATTTTAAACAAAGAAATATTGAAGTTTTCAACAATAATAAATGAATTATTCAATTTGTTCTTCCAAATTGAAAATGTATCTTTTATGGTAGACAAACAGAATAATAATAATAAATCTTGATTAAGTTGCCAACCAAAAAAAAACAAAATGTACAATAGAATATAGTATGTCCAAACATTTGAAATTTCATTTGATTCTTCATCATTTTGTGTAAAAATGTAATAATGTGTTTGAGAATCAGTTTTTTTGTTGAAAGTAATTTTTTTTAACTGAAAATTTAACACATTCTAATTGAAAATTCCATAGCTCCAGTTAAAATCCATTCATTTAGTTTAACATCAATTTTTTCCATTTCTTCGAGTATTAAAATTTTCGTTAACCAATTTATCTTTTTCAGTAAAGGTTAGTTCATCTGTTTGAAAACTCAACGCCTTCAATTTGAACTCTTTGCTTTAGTATAAAACTTTTATCCTAGGTTTGAAATTGTTTTTTTTTAACCTAAAAATGTTACTGTTCCATTTTTGGTCGAAGATAATTATTTTTTGAATTCGAAATTCGACTATTTTGTTGAAACATTGTATTTTCTCTTAGAAAATTATTCTTTCTTTCTGAAAATTAATCTTCTTGTTTAAATATTCACCTTCATGGTTGAAAACTGAAGTGCTCCAGTTAAATATTTATTTTTCTATTTGAAAATTCATCTTCTCGGTTGAAAAATGAACTATTTTGTGGGAAATCCGTTTTTTTTTTTTTTGTTATCGTAGAATCATTTTTTTGATTGTAATTTAATCTGTTCAAATTTTTGTAAAAAAAATTATATTTTTTTGTTTAAAATTTTAGTATTCTTCTCAAAATTGATTTATTTTGCAAATTTGATCTGTTGTGTTAAAGGATGTTTAGAATGAACGTCATGAATTGAAATAAATGTTTGCGTTTTGTGACATATATAAATATGTTACTTATAGCTGACCGGGAAAATTGAAGAACTTGACCCTGAAGAACCGGGCAAAGACCAGGAATTGGAAATCGTCGGTTGAATCGGCACCCTGAGTAACGTTAAAAATACTTCATATTTTTATTGAGCTGAGTAATAGGAGAGGGAGGTAGGGGAGCCCCCTAAACGATTCCCCACCCAGGCCCCGCCAGGTCACGGTACGCCACTGGTGTCCAAATTCACATGAATGTCCGAAATGTACCAGAAATCTGAATGAACAGGAATTTCAGATTTCAATTATAGAGAATTCTTCTCAATTTGTTTCCATTTTACGGGGAGCTGGTAGATCCAGTTTTACGATACTAATGCAAAATAAAAATTCTAAAAAAAGGATCTGCATAAGAAGGTTGGATCAACACTCATATTTCTTTCTCAATTTATGAGTCATATGGTTTTACCAAAGTTTTATTCCCAATCATTTCATTTTCAATGGATCTGAATGGAACATTCGATTACATTTATTACTTTATACAATAATTATACAATATATGGCAGATACAAATCCTAACAATAATACCAATATTTACAAATTTTTAGCAAATTCAAACTTATCTTATATATCATTCTAAACACATTTGTTCCTGAATTGTCGTCCAATCAAGCACTCCTCAACCTGCAAATGGATTTAAATTTTTGTCATAATCATCATCGTCATCGTTGAAAGGATTTTTCTCATCCCTGTCGTCTTTTCCGTCAGCGAAGGGATTTTTAGCTTCATCGTAGTCTTCGCCTGAAAAGGGGTTCAAGGGAGCGATTGGCGTTTTTGGAGCGACGAACGATTTTTGAGCAGGTGAAGATCTTGGAGAAAAGCTGTTCATAATTCTCGCCTCCCTGATTTGCACCGGAGAACTTCTTTTCGAATTTCCTTTTGGAGTCGAGAATCCACTCCCGCCGCCAGTTATATTCGCTTCCAGAGAGGATGAATAAATATCCGGTTTTGCGATTGCTCGAAAAATTTCGCTGCTAATTGGCTGATTCGCGGACGCCTGTCGCTGCTCTGATTTCACTGAAAAAGTCGAAATAGTCGAACAAAACAAATAGTCGAATCTTAACAACAACAAAAAATTTTTAATTCCAAAACATGAAAGAATAAATTTCTAACATGAAAGGTGATTTTCTAATCAAAACGAAGAATTTTTGACGAAATAGTTGACCCATTCAACGAAGAAATATTTCTCATTAAAGTAAGAAAAAATATTAGCCAAATTGTTGAATTCTCTAGCCAAGAGGGAAAATTTTTAACCAAAAATCGAAATTTGTAACAAAAGAAATGAATCTGTAAGAAAAGAATGAGTTTTTATTATGCATAAATTTGTAATCAAATAGTTCAAGTTTCCACCAAAAAAATGTTTTTTTTTTTACTAAAAATGGAGCGATCGAATTTACAGTTCAAAAATGATTTTAAGATGGAAATATTTCAACCAAGAAACATTCTAATTTTGAATCATAAACAATTTCATCCCGACAAAACATAAGATTTTTCTACATGAAAGTTGAATCCTCAATCAAAAAAGAATCATTATCAACCAGAAAGTTGCATTTTTACCCCAAACGACGAATTTTTAACAAAACAAATAATATTTAAACGGAATATTTTATAACAGAAAATATAAAAATCTCAAGAAAATAGTACAATTCACCACCAAGGAAAACAATTTTGAACCAAAAATATTATTCTTCAATAAAGTAGTTTCACTTTCAAGCAAATTGTTGAATTTTCAACCAAAGATGGATTTTGCAACAAAGAAGTTAATTTTTAATTTTTAATCAAAAACAGTTAAATTCTATAATGAAAGAAGAATTTGATGAGTTCCTAACAAAGCAGTCCTAACAAAAAATGTAATAGTTGATATTTAAACGAAAAATGTTTTTAACTTTCATTACAAAACTGTTAAATTCTACTGCAAAAGACAACTCACGAAGAATAAAGTTGATTCTGTAACAAAAACGGAATAATTCTCAAAAAAATATTTGCATTTTTAATCAGAAACGATTTCATTCCTAATAAAAGAGGTGAATTTTCAAAGGAGAATGATGAATTTTCTACGAGTGCTAAATTTTAAATAAAAAAAAATTTATCGCTGAAAGAAACAAAATTCCAAACAAATTACAGTAATAAAACATATCTCTCGGGAAAGAGATAGAGAAATGAAAAAAGTCAGACCAAATTGAGAGGAAAGGATGCCGAAGCCGAATCCAGAACAAATCCTAGAAAACTAGGGAGAAAGTGAAAGGATAGAGGAATTGGAAAGAAGGATGACAAAAATACGAACCTCGTTCCAGGAGTTTGAAGGGGGGGGGGGGGGGGGGGGGATGGGAAAAAAAGAAAAGGGGGGGGGGGTATAAG
>WSXT02020358.1:0-14177 GCA_011762715.2 Neuroterus valhalla | reverse complement strand
CCTCCCCTCCCCCCCTCTCTACGACTCTGATCATATGAAACTCTGCTAGTCACCGATCCTTAAACCCGATTTTTCATTTGCTATAGAGGGAAGCCCGCTGAATTCAAAATTCATCTTCATCTGATTCGGATCAAATTATGTGGCAGGAGGGAAAATTTATAAATGTTATCTTGTATACAGGTAAACATAAATGCAGAAAGTATTAGCGCCCCTACGTTTATGCTTTACTGGAATACAGAGTAAACTCGCAGGTAGTGCACGCTCTGCTGTTGACGTATTGCGGGGTGGCCCGCGGATACACAAAAGTCGTTATTTTTTTTTCTCGTCACCATACCCACCACATATTGCTGGTCACACTTGTTGCACAGGCGTGCCAGCCTACAAGGTAACACGCACGTATAGGGTGCTCTAAGAATTATTTGAAAGTGCATAGAGATAATTTTTGAATACAGTTATTCATTCAAACATTTGAATAATTCTTTCTCAGTCAGGGAATTCCTACCTCATGGATAACACAAAGTGTATTTTAACACAAATATTCTCTTCTTATGGATAGTCTCAGCTATGCAGCACTTCCTCACTTGCTTATAGCCAGATGACATACCGATATTTTGGGATCAGAGTTAATCCTCTAGGTTAAAGAACGAATTACCGAGAAACTTCCGAAGTTAAATTTTAGAAACCTATACGGAGAAAAATGGATGGTCAACCCGAACATCTAGAGTGTAAGATTAACCATATTTCAGGTTCAACTGTGGGACAGCCCTCTAGATGGTGTAGCGTACCATCCGTGGAGTGCCAAAATTTGAAGGTTAGCTTCACTATCCTAGAGTGTAAAGTTGACTATTCTCGAGTGTAAACTTGATTACCCCAAGAGTGTTAAATCTATTATGTTCAGATACTCAAAATGATTATATCTGATGGTCAAAACAACTATATCTCTGATCTTCAAAACAGCTTCAGCTTAGAATTAAATTCAGCAGCTGATTCTGATGACATTATATTGTGGATATTTCCTGCAAATGAAAAGCTGTAGGGTTAAGAATGAAATTATGATTTGAGTAATTTATAATGTAATTGCAAATGATTCACAATACAGGTATAATATTATAACATCATCTTATATTATTCTAACCCTGACCTCGAAACTGTCTGTTTCATGTGGTATCGAGACTTCTACATTAAATAAAATTAATACTCACCGATATTTTAGATGCAAATAACATAATATACTATATTATATAATAATACGTAATTACATAAGTCACCGAACTCGACAAAGTTTTAACCTCTAGCTCGTCCCTTGTGAAAAATGGCGCTTCCTTCAACTTGCGTGCGCAACACCCAAATTGAAAATGGTTAACTTGACAACTCCAGAGTTTATATTACGTTATCGTAGATAGTGAGCTTTACACTCTGGAATGGTCAAAATAAGTAAAATCAATATGCATCCAACTTAACCATCTAGAGTGTCGATTCAATCTCTGACCGCAGAGAAAAAATTATTGACACTCCATTTTTCTCCGTGATATTTCCGACGAAAACGCATTCGAAGCTTGTGAGAACTGTATAGGTGCACGGGTTACATTATTACTGCAACCATAAAA
The DNA here is from genome assembly GCA_011762715.2 of Neuroterus valhalla. NCBI lineage: Eukaryota > Metazoa > Arthropoda > Insecta > Hymenoptera > Cynipidae > Neuroterus > Neuroterus valhalla. Next base: position 12,570 of record WSXT02020358.1, on the reverse strand, counting down.
TACACCATCTTTTTGATCACACGAAGAATGGAGATATAATTTTATCTGACAGAGTATAGGTTCGAGTGTGTGATTTTTCATCAAAACTCCAAATTCAATACTTTCAAACTTTGTTTAACAAAACGCGAATATCTCAAAAACTACAATGGACAGGGTAGGAAATTCTTTTCAAGTAAAATCTTGCGAAACTTCTCAGAATCTTTGTGAAATTCAACACCATGTATAGAGAGTGAAAGTGGTGGTGATATTCTCCCTAATATATGTCAAGAAGGTCGGATGGGTAAGTCTGCCGTCTACGTATGAAATACTAAAAGCGCTGACGGCAACGTCCTTTGTATGAAGCACAGACCACGTGCCAGAATATAAATCAGTGCCTGAACAGACAACAAATGAACAAATTGTAACAACAACGAACTACTTGTTCCTCATACTAATGTGTTGAAGATAAATCATACAATCAAATTTTTTTTAATAATCCAAAAAATAAAGAGGCTCCTTACTCGGTTTGACAGTTTTTACTGAATTGATAAATAAATACTTTTGACGTCAAAAAATTTCTAACAGGATAAACACCACTTTGGACTTGGACAGCTTTGTTCCCGCAGCCTAAGACTCAGTGTAGGAAGTTGAGGAATTCGATGTAAGACGAATAGTTGCATACCTCCAAGAAAAGCACTTTAGGTATTCAAGTTCGTGTTGAAGTTTACCAACCAAGTAAAATGAGAAATTTGATTTAGGATTAGTGTTGCAAGCAAAATCCACCAAAAGTGATGAAGTTAGAGTCGGTGCTAACGTCAGTGTAATTAAAAATACCTAAATATTTGATTAATAATTGCATAAAAGATGAATACAGATCCTAAAGAGGGTTACAATTAATAACGTTGATGTGTAATCTCTACAGCCTTTCATGGACAGGAGGCAAAGTGCCTCTGAATCAGCAAATGGTCGAAGAGGGCACACTTGAGAACCGCGAAGCAGAACTGGAACGTAGAAAATGTTATCATAAGCGTTTTGAACTTGACCTACTCCTGTGAGAATCTCTCTCTATTCTCTCTCTTTCTCTACGTATAACCCTCTCTTCTCATACTGCCACAAACGCAACGATGATATGAAGTTACGAGCCGCTCGTGCGAACGTAACACGATAACAGCTGTTGCATACCGACCCACCTCTCGATTCGTGGACAGCAAAAGTTTCGACGATCGCATGTCTGACCCGATGCGTCTCTCTGTTTCGCTTTCCATTTCCTTTCAGTAACAAAACGACTACTCTTGTCAACCGTATCCCATCAATAGCAGCTTTGAAATGTTGAATTTTCCTTGTTTTAGGGGGCGATCATCTTTTCCTCCACGACTATCTGGTGTCTCTTCCCCTTCCAGTGGACGCAACCCCTGAGCTGCCTCGAGAATGCTCTCCGTAAGGCGCCTCCTAAGATTTTCGGTGAATGATTCAATTTCGATTGATCAGTTTTTGCATTACTTCATATGAAGGGCACAGATTTTCATAGTTTCAAAAATGTATTTGGAAATGGTCTTCGAGGAAAGAAGTGCTACGCAAAACAACCTAGTAACTATCTTAGTGAACCTTCATGAATTTGAAAATCTACATTTTGGATGTTCAATTTGGAGCATCCTTGACTATCAACGCAATTGAACATATTTCTACTTCCGGCATAAATTAACCTTACCAAAAGTGACTTCTGACTCTTTATCGATCAAATATCATTTTGAGTCGATAAAAATACGTAAAACTTCTCAACTGAAGAAGAAACTCAGAGAATCTAACTAAATAATAGAATATTAGTTTTCTATTAATAATTTTATCTCGTTCTACAATTCCATGAAATTGAAACAGATTCAGATGAATTTCATTCATTATCAATATTTAACATGATGGTTATTTACAATTAGTTCCCGAATTTGGATTATTAAAATGAATGAATTCCTAAGCACGCATCAGAAAGAAGAGAATATACAACTTTGAAACATTAAATCTGACATTTTAGAATTTCCAACGTTCTCGATTTGGAATAATTTAAACTTTTATCATTCTAAAGTCAGTATAAAAATGTTCAATTTTGACATTTTTTAATCCAAACTAAATCGAATCCAAAGTTTGAATGCTTATCTAAAAATGATTAAATTTCAATGACTTACCATATGAAATTATCCTTCTTATAGGTTTGCATGAAAAATTTTTTAATTTTAAACATTTCATCAATTAAAAATTAAAAATTTTGATTGTCCTATAATCATTTTCTTCATTTAAACAAATTTTTGATATTTAATTATTGAATACTGGAAGTTCCCAATTTTAAATGATTAAAAACTTCCTAACTTCATGGTCCATTCAAAATTTTTAGATTTGGACAAATTTTTAGTCCAATTTCTTCAATTAACAATTTTTTTGGATTTGAACTAACTTCATTTGAAAAAGTCTCATTTCCAGGATTAAAATCTGAAATTATTCGATTTTGAATGCTCTGAATCAGAAATTATATACTCATTCATTTTAATATTCTCTCGATTGAAATCATTCAAGTATTTTATATGGAAGATTGAGAGAATTTTAAATTGAATGAGTTCTAATTGAGAGAGGTGAAAAATGAATCATTTCGAATTATACCTCTAATTTCTAAACTCATAGGGTCTGAAATTAAACATTTCTAAAGAGAGTATGTGATTTCGAAATGTTAGGAATTGAAACTATGTATCTATAATTTGTGATTCAAAACGTTCAAAATCGACTAATTTCAGATTACAATCATGGAAACAAGACTTCTTCAAATGAAGTAAGTTCGAATTATTTCAAATTTATAAAGTGTTTGAACACAAACAATTTCCACCTCAAAGCGTTCAGAGTTCGAAAATATCGCCATGAGATTAAAATTGTTTCAATTTTGAATTTAAGAAATTGGACTAAAAATTTTTCAAAATTTTGAATTGAATTTTGCGTTTAAAATAAAATAATTGGATATTGAAAGGGTTATCTTTTCCAAATGGAAAACCCTTGAAATCAGAATAATTTGAAATCTTTGAATGTTGGGAATAATGGGAATCATAGAATTCTCAGATGAAGGTTCAAAAATAGGACAATAAGCATTCAAAGTCTTTCAATTCGAAATTGAGTATGCCATAAAATCTTGAAATTTTTTCTAAAACGTTCAAGATTTTTCAATTTTATATTTGGAGTTTGGAAATGCATATAACAAAATTTTAATTTTGATATATAAGGGGAAGAGAACTCAGGTAGCTGTGGAGGAAAAGATGACTGCCCGTTTGTAAGTCCATAGATTTTTGTAGCTTAGGGAATTTAATCCTTATTGTTTCGGCTACAGTTACGATTGGGTGTCTGTCCATCGTTTACCACTGATTCAAAATACACCTTTTCGCTTCTGACCCTTGCCTTTCTTCCCCAAACCTATCTTGCTCACCTCTCCCTTACTTTTCTTTATCACCATAGCCCTTCTCCACTTATCGGAATTGTTATTGTATTAGAGGGATGGGAGGCTTGTCAGAGTAAATATATATATGCTACGACAGGGGCGGCGTAATGTGTGTTGTATGTGTGGATAAATCCACACCCGAAAGTTCAGTGGTGTGGAAAATCCACACCCGAAATCGTAGATTCTTCTTTGACGTATCCTTATCTAATTCAATATTCAAAACTCGCGCCAGTGTTTTCGATATTTCATTAACAGGCTGGACTATATCGTTCGCTCCGAGAAATTTGTAGTCATCCATAACTTAACATTTTTTAAATAATAAAGCATAAGAAATGACTTTCACGAAAAAAATTATTTGACCACCTCCCTCCCCCCAGAACCTAACCTAAACCTAGAATTTTCAATCACTGAAAATCCACACCCGGCCAGAACCTGTTTCGCCGCCCCTGTGCTACGAGACACTTTTCTTCTGTGCGTGATGCCTAGTTGGACTGATTCTTGCTAATAGAGCGTTTGTAGAATGAATCAGATCATATGGTTAGGTCTGATTCATCTGAAATTGTTTTTGTGTCAGAAGGAATTTGGCATGGATGCCAGCGAAAATCCAACCGTTCACGAATTCGTTTAGCCTACCACAAGCATGCCTCATCAAAGGGCATTGAACTGTAGATTGATATCTCGGCCATAGAAAATAGAAGCAAGCGGGAGCATCGTTGTTTTGAAAGGATGTTTTGATCTGGAGCATGCACTGACATAAGGACAATCTCATAAAGGCATATCAATTTCAAGGCTTATATCTCAATAAGGCATCAATCGCTCATTAGTTTCACTAGAGTGGTTCGGAAATCCTTTGAGTTTTTTTCTGGCATTCGTTCTCCCTCTTCTTCGAGATCCCCTATTCTTTAATGCAAACCTTTTCTCCCTCTTTTCGTTCCAGATTCTTGTCTTTAATCTAAGCCCTAAACTTGACCTAGAGCAAACCAAGTGAAATGTCTTTTCATACTTCGATCGAATACTTCTTCCACCGTTTGCTTTTTTTTCTCTGTATAATCGTGGCCCTTGACCTTATAAGTATTGAATCAGTGTAAGCGCGCCGAAGGAAAAGTAATGCCTGTAGATCCTGTGATCCTCGAGGGGAAAGTAAGTTTAAAAGTTGAAAGAAGGTGGGAGTACCTCTCGGGTTTATATACGAGCTAAGCTGTAAGTACACTGAGTCATCCACCTATCGGCTATCAAAAACTCTACACATCTCGTAAATCACACCAGATAAAACATGGGTCAAGGCTACGAGGCAGACTGAGAATGTATATCAGAAGACGATTCTTTGTAAAGTTATTGGTTCACTACGATCAGTATTCTTATCATAGGTCAACATAACGAATGCAGGCAAAATTCGAAGGAAATTTATTGGCATTTAAGAAAGGATAAAGAGAAGAGGGGAAGACTAAGAACGGCTGCGATAGGTAGGATGCAGGAGGGTTTCAACCAGCGTTCTAAACTTTGTAAGCCGCTTTCCAACCTCTACCTGTTATCTCGCAAAGCATCGATCGTCGCTGTTAGTAACGGGAGAACGATTTCCTTCCTCCTCTTCCCCTGTTTGTCCCTTCCCAACCTCTTCTCGTGATAGTCCCTCATTCGAACTTGACCCAGAGATGTTGACGGTAAAGGAATGCCTGAGATCTTTCCCTTTCACCTTTGATTACCACTGACTCTCATCTTATCTTTTATTCTTTTTGCGAATTTTTATTTTACGATAAACTCTTGTTTTATTTCATTTTATAAAAAAGCTTACTCCTCTCCCTTCCTAGGCCAAGAATTGGTATTGGTATTGGTAGAACTTCTTCGTTTATATTTTTGAACACAATAAAAACAAAGTGTTAATCAGACACCTATTTCAGAGTATCATTTACCTGCAATAGAAATTACCCTTGGTAGTGTGAATGCTACACTCTAAACAAAAGGAATGTTTATCACTCATGTAGTGTAGAAAAATTCAGAACAAAACAAACACACAGAGATATTTTGAACGGCACTACCAAGGGAAAGTAAACACCGGTCGAATTCTACATGCAACACAGTTTGTACCTACGTGTTTACTGAGAAGTGTTCACACTTAATCCAGCTAAATCTGAAATCTAAAGCTATCATTCTTGGCTCGGGTTTTTGTTGCAATGATATTTAATTATTACAAAAATCTGTATCAATATAATGAAATAAGAGACTCGCATTCTTGGAGCATTTTGTCGCAGATCAAATTCATTAAATTCAGATTTTAGTATGTCTGAATTATTTTCCCATGAATATAGACGATTCCACATTATTGTACGTTGTAAAGGACCTTATTACATCATATCATTGAAATTGACAATTTAAAAAACTAACGTTCCTGTGTTTCAGAATGATAATTTCATGCATGAAGAAAATGGTAGTTTTTAATAAAATTCGCACTATTTTTCAAATATTCTTTCGCCTGTTATACCTAGGTTTTACTTTAGGGCAGGAAGTTTCATTAGATAAATATAATTTCGTTCAGAACAGGAAATAATTCAACTTTAGGAGAGGAATTTGTGAAATTCGCCCTCCCAATTTAAAATTTGTCACACTCTGAAAGTCCCCTCTTCCTAATGTTAAATTAAGAAGGTAATTCGGAAGAAAAAAGAAGAAATATTTCTGAAAAAAATATACATAGATTGTTTATTTCGAATTCATCCTTTTTTTAGTTCAAAAATCAACTACTTGGTTGAAAGTTGAACATTTTTGTTGGAAATCAAAATTTTTTTCGAAGTTGCATTATTTTATTTTGAAATTCTCATATGGTTGAAAATGTTACTACTTCGATAAAAATAAAATAATCTTTTTTGGTGAAAATTCAAGTATGTAGTTGAAAATTAATTTTTGAATTTGAATTATTTTTTTGAAAACTCATATACTTTGTGGAAAATTTGCCTTTATTGTAGAAAATTAATCTTTATGGGTAGAAATAATCTTTTTCGCATAAAGTACATCCATCCTAGTCGAAGATTCATCATTTTACCGATAGATTCATCTGGTTGGTTAAGAATTATATTCTTCAACTGAAAATTTAACTATTTCATTTTTAGTGGGAAATTAATCTTTCCTCGTTCAAAATTAAACAATTCGGATGAAAATTTGTCGTTTTGGATACAAAATTCAATTATTTTGCGTGAGATTCACATATTCTGTTGAAAAATCGATTTTTTGGTAGAAAATTATCTTTTTCTTCGAGAGTTACTTTTCTTGTTTATTAATTGAATGTTTAAGTCAATATTGATACTATTCCAATTTGGTTCAAAAATTTCATTTTCATAGTTCGAAATTTAACCATTTTGTTGAAAAAGTGTATATTTTGGTTGAAATTTAATTTTTGGTAAAAAATTCAACCATTCTTGTTGAAGGTTTATCGTTTCGGTTAGAAATTCGTCTTTCTGTTTTGAAATTCAACTACTTCAGTTAAACATTTACAATTTTCTTTGAAAATTCATCATTTTATTTGAAAATGTAACAATTTGTTTGAAAGTTAGTTTTTCTTGTTATAAGTAATTTCCATAACTAAAAATTTAACTTATTCCAATTGAAAATTTTAGAGTTGTGGTTAAAAGCTCATTTGTTTGATTAGAAATCAAGTTTCCTGAATAAAAAATCTGAGCATGTATTTAAATTTTGATTGACAATTCGGCTCCTTCAGAAAAACTTGATTTACCTGTTTTAGAACGTAAATTTTTTAGATGTTATTTGTCGACCAGGGTAATTAATTATGTAACTTTTTCAGTTAAAGATTCATTGTTTTAGTCGAAAACTCTTATTTTTGGTTCAAAATTGGTTTTTTCAACTAAAAATTATATTATTCCATTTTCGGTTGAAAATCTTTTTTTTCAGTTCGTAATTAAAAAATTTGGTTTGGAACGTTGCATTTTTTGACAGGAAATTAATCTTGGTATTTGAAACTCACTCATCTCGTTTGAATATTCACCTTCGTGGTTGAAAATTAAAATGCTTCAGTTAAATATTTATCATTCTAGATGAAAATTCATCTTCTTGGTTTGGAATTTTACTGATTTAGATCCATTATTTTATTTGTGAATTGAAATTTTGCAATTTTTGAAAAAGAATGACTCTTTGTGTAGGAAGTTAGAATTTTTTTTTCAAAATTAATTTATTTTTCAATGTTTGATCTGTTGTGTTAAAGGATATTAATAATGAACGTCATGGATAAAATAAAAGGCTTAGGTTTCGCGACAAATGTGAATGTATTACTTTTAATTGACCGGGAAAATTGGAAATCCTGACCGGGAAAAACCGGGAAATGACCGGGACTTTGAAATCGTCCGTAAAATCGCCATCCTGAATATGGAGCCAACATCGTTCTGCACCGTCGGCTTCAAAGAGCATCCAGCGTGGTTGCATGAAAAAAGTAGTTCGTTGAACTTGAGGCAAAGCAGGGTAAGGTCATCAAGAAAACAATTCGTTCCATTCACCAAACGAGCAGTAGTGGGTATTATCACCCTCCGACCCTGAAACTCTGGTGTTTTTTCTATCTCTTTTCCTCCTATATAAGGCACCCCAACTACTCGCGGCAACGTGCAGTTTTCTCGTTTAACTTCCTCTCTCTCTCCCTCTCTCTTCATATCTCCCCTACTTATTTCTCTCTCTTGTTTCTTCTCTCTAGCAATCTCTGTCTCATTCTACCCCTTCAACTCTACACAGTACCAGCTTTATTGCCTCTAGGCGCCTGGCGCTTCTTTATGCCAGCATGAGGAGTGTGAATGGCTTCTGTGAACCTGACCCGACCGACAAACCACCAACATGACCACCAATATCGTTAACACCGACATCACCATCACGTGGATTTGTTTAGTATGTACTTGACTTGCTCTGCACTCGCTCTCATTCCCTTAACCTCGATCCTCGATGCTCGATCTCTTTCACTCTCACAATCAGTATAAAATGTGCACTCACACAGATAAACCATAAAATCGTTTAAATCTGCTGAACAGCTGGGCACGTGCCATTTCTTTAGTACTTTAGTTGGAGACGGAGAGAGGAAAAAAGAGATAGACGAGTGTCTACCTGCCATGCTGGCTAAAGCTAGACTTGATTTCTTTCAGTGGTAATCTTTAACGAGTTAGTGTCTTCATTCACTACTTAAGTGACTATGATAGGTGTCGACTGCTTGCGTCTTCTGACCAGACAGCTTTACTTGATCCATTCCTCAGGAGAGGTTTTTGTATTATGGAATATCGAAGGTATGAGAGACAATTGTCGCAGTATGAATATTCCTAGTACCATGTTTCATAAATGTTATGTCCTTTTCTGGAGGAGTTATCTAATTTTGGTATTATTATTATGCCATTGTATAGTGAATATACATTCCCGGAATAGTAACCTTTAAGTTTATTATTCATGGATCAAGTTATTTTCATGATTAAAATATAATATAAAATGTTTTCCCCTGACAGTTTTACCTCAATTTAGTATCAGTTCCTTTTTCGTGCCTGTAGGGTGCTTTTTTAGGGAAAGTTTTACCCAAATGTCTTATAATTAAGGGAACTAAACCTGTAAGGTGAATTTACTATAAGTATATGCATGTTGCTTCCATAAAGTTTATGGTGAGATCGCTATATAGAAATTTCTAGCAGCATAGCACATATACAGTGCCACTTCCAAACAAATATTAAGGTCATATTTTACATCATTTTCTGGTCAGGATAACCAGAACTCTGGTTGGTTCAATCAGATTTACTTTTGAGTGTAGAAATTTTTGGAACATGAATCTCAAACTGGAGAAATAATATTTTTGTCCAAAAATATCCTTATCAGAAAGAAGTATTATTAAATATTTTTCTACTTTAGGCCTATTTCATTAGGACATTTGTGGACCTCCATATGGAGCGGGCCTTCAAAATTGGTTTTTAGGAAATGCTATAAGCCAGAGGTGTCTAGCGCGTGAGCAACGCTGTAAATAACTGTCACTCGTCAATCCCCTCTCTTGTCACCTTTGATGCGTTCATGCGGTGATCGCGATGTGGAAAGAAGTCCTTGGCGGCCGGGCTGTGTGTACAGTGCACGCAAGTAGGCGTGGTCAGGCGTAGTCAGACGAAGCCCGTGGCGAAACAAGAAGAGAATTCTCCATAAAGCGCTCGGAAAAGTGGAAGAAAGGAGAAGCGCGCCTACCTTGCGTTGGACACCCCTGCTATAAACTAAAAGATGCAGTTTCTGAGAACCGATCATAAGGGTCTTGTACTATTGTACCAATAAAATTACTACCACAAGATTATTTCTCAACTTCTCCCAACGATAAATGTAGACTTGTAGAAATAAAAAATAAAAAAATAAAACTATTCCCACTTTTGCCTTAAAAAGTCCTCTAGGAAAATATATATAACGGATATGGGAGTTTTAAGTATATACTGTATTAGGACATAAGTCCTATAATTACCTGTAAAAGAATGTCAAAAATCTAGTCCAAAACGGATTTGCCCGTTGCTCTGATAGTTCCCATTCATATTGGGTCCTTGTTAGAGGCCCCAAAAACTTTGCCTTATAAGGGCGGCCCTTATAGGGGCCTATTATGGTCCAAGCATGCCAACCCTTGCATATGGAATCATGCCAATAATAAGCCTCCCCTACGCGGCCCTGAACGAGATCGCTTTTGGCCCTGAATAAATTACATGATCGAAACCATCTTTTTTTTGTATTTAGCAATACGAAAAGAATAATTGGAAACTGTGAAATTTTAACACGTCAGATTTGTAAATACAATTGAGTTTTCATGTTAAATATGTGAGCGATGAATTTTTCGATTTATGCCAGACCTAAACTCATTTATTCTAAGATTCTAACTGTTGACGCTCTGTATTCATAATGTGAAACGAACGAAATTTTTAATCAAGTTTGGAAATTCTTGACGAATTTTAGTAAATGCTGAAATCAAAAGTGAATAAAAAATAAATATATGCTAAAGTCCGTCAAGCTTTGTAAAAGTTTGTGAACTTTGCTGGTAAAAAATTGATTTCTATCAATATTTTCAAAAAAAAAAATTAAATGTAAGAGGAAAAAGTCGTAGGCCAGACCAATTTCGATAGGGACAGATTTGAATTGCGCGCGAATATCCACTGATCACGTGATCCAGATTCCATTAGATTATCGTTCTTGGATCGCGCTCCATCTTCAGCCAATATGTGCGGTTCTTCTCCGTCGCAAGTTCGCAAGCATCTGACGATCTCACCCAATCTACCATCATAGCAGCTAAACGTCTCCTAGCGTGATAATCTTGCACTGAGTATCGAATATAAGGAAGGCTTCCTTGTATTTAAGCAGTGCCAGGGCTTGGATTATTCCATTTTGTAAAATCATCTCTGAAACAGAAGAAAACTACGAATTCGAGTTAGTAAGATTTTTTATAAGAGTTCCAAAAATTTAATATGTTGACGGTGTACCTTCAAAATGGATTACATTTAACCGTAGCAAAGGAAAACCTAAAACAACATTCATGCGAGCTTCTCAAAACGAACAAAGAAATTAGCTTTTGCACCTTATAAAATTTCCTCTGACGACCCCCAACAATTTCGCGTAATCAAACTGGCATGACCCATAACAATTTGCCTTATGCAGATCCTAACAATAATAGCAATACCCCATCAGGGTCCCAACAATACCCCATCAAGATTTCTACACAAGATATCATGACATCTTGTGAAAGAATCATCGTCTGTTGAGAGGCCGAAAGTATCGTTTGTTCAATTTTCAAAGACAAAAAGGCTTGGGCCTGCTGTTCGGCTAACTGTTCTTAAAGTGGAAGGGAGAAGAAGCCAAACCAAACCCTCCTTTCGGTAAGGCAGAAAAGGTTTTGTCAAACCGCTCGCGGTTTGTGTTTCTGCGGTCGTGGCGTGACTGAGAAACCGAGATTTCATTGAGGAACAATGGGTGCATGACACCTGCAAAGGACAGCCCGTCGCCTAGACCCAGATTACGGCAATAATACCAGCGTGTGCCGAGCAAAGGAAGAGGATATAGAAGGAAAGAGAGGAATAGAGAGGAAGGCTCTGGCACGAGTCTAATACTGGGGCAATGTCACACCTAACCTATTATTCTCGCTAGACCTACGAGTCTACGACAGACTAATAACCTGTCAGCGACTGTGCTAGGCAACAACTTTGAGCATCCTAGTATCTGTGTATATATATATGTATGCAAATATGAAGCTTCTCTATGTGCTTTTCTCATCATCTATGTCCTCTACTTGCCGCGTCTGAATAATCTTTCACTAACCTACCGCAACTCTGAAGTGAGAAACTGAGAACCAGCTATTAGTGGAGCGCGTGTCAGAGGTACCCCCTCCCCCTCTTTCCCTTCCCCACTCCTCCTTGCTTGGTATTCAAGTCTCGTACACTGATGACGCAAAATCATGTACCGAGGATCTTTCATGAGTTTGCTCACGCTCCAATGCACTGGCGGTCGAGCGAAAAGGAAAGTTGTTTAGATTTGGTGGCCGTCTTCCTTCTTCCTCTTTGAGGTCTTTGGCTTGCATACGCCAAGAGTTACGACCACGAGACAGCCTTTTCGCCATTCCTCAAATGAAATCGTCTGACGCGTGCCCTTGAACTCTAATTCCAAACATTCTGAGGTCTAGTAATCCAACAAGTCACGATGAGGTAGTTTAGAAGCATAATGACCACGTCCAACTGCGAACCGAGCGCTATTGATGTTCGTATGCAAGTGACGTTCATTCCTATACCCATATTAGAATTTGGTGCAAGTTTATGTACATATGCAGTAGCCACTGTTCTTTTATTGAGTGGGGCACTCAAGGCAAATATACGAATTGCAGTTAGGAGGCTTCCATAAACCACGCGGCTCAATTTTTGACACTTTTTGACCCCTCTCTCCCCCCACGTTAACTCAATTTTTATTATTTTTTAACAATCTGAATCAAAAAATGGCGACACTAGCCACTCATGTAAGTTACCGATGACAGGGAATACATTTCCTCCAGGATTGTCATCAAAACCACGTGGCTTGGTCTCGTAACACCCACTCCCCCCTATGCTGTACAAACGTCACTTCGGTGACCCCACCCGCCTAGCGCACACAAGGTGTCACGCACG